>JAVDBV010000652.1:0-17219 GCA_032619315.1 Piper longum
GGAGGGAGGGTGGAGGCAAGGGGCGATGAAGGAGGGAGTGGCAGATGGTACATGGGGTCGGCGGGAAGGGGCGGCGGCAACGAAGGGAGAGCAAGGGGCATTTTCATCATTTTAAAGTTTTAATTTTAATTTTGCTCATGCATAAATAATTTATTTACTATCACATAAAGGGTATTTTAATAATTTACCCAAAAACCGATTCCAACCCTGATTCAACGCCTATTTTGAATCAAATCATGTCCAATCCAATTTAAATCGGCTAATTTCGAGTGGAATCGACTGATTTCTTCATCCATGTCCTTAAGATCAACTAAATATTTTATAATCCTTTTCTTTATGATATGAATTATATAGAAGTCCCCATATACAATAGCAAATAGTGGCAAAGTAGAATAAAATTTGAATTTTAGAAGTTTAAAAGAGATTATGGAATTGATGAGGTTCTTGATTGGATTCAAATAGTTGAGTAAGTTCTTAGTAATGTTGGAGTTCCTCATCATTCTCGTGTTGAGGTTGTCGTGTAACGACTTCGAGTTGAAGTTGCTCCTTGGTGGACAATATTATACATTCAGTGAATTACAAATTACTGTTTGGAGTGATTTTTATATGGAGTTAAAGAGATAATTCTTTCTTTATAAATATAATCAACAATTATTTAGAAGGTTAATTGATATTAGACAAGGGTCTCGTACTGTTAGAGAATATACTATGGAGTTCCATTCATTAGTGGCTCAAGCTAAACTTAAGCTAAACTTAGTAAGAACAATGATCAACTTATGACTTTCTATTTATATGGTTTATAGGCTAATTTGAATGTTAGATAGTGAGGGTTTTATTTTTCACATGTACATGAAACTATACTTAAAGTTGAATTTTTTGAGTCTCAATTGAATAAAACTATTTGAAGATCTTTTCCACTTATGATAGGGTTACCACCGAGAATCATTATAGCTTTTCTCTACCACTAGCCCAACATGGAGCAAAGCCACAAGAATTACCTCCTTCTCGGGATTCTTTTAGTTTTATCAGACTTAATATAAATAAGTTGTGCTACAAATATTGTAAGCCAAGTCATCTATCACATGATTGCCCTACACAGCCTCAAATACTCAAGGTGAAGTTTGTATTGAAAATGAGAATTATGATATTATAATTGATCATCCATGTGATGATAATAATCCATAAGATTTTGAAGTTTACCATCGAGAGTATGATTTCTAGATTATGAAGTTACAAACTCGAGGTCGAGTTTTTTTCGATTGAGGGGATTTGATGACAGATAATTTATAATATCATCATATTTTCTAATAATATTAGAAGTGTATAATATAAAAGTTTCTAGTTATTCTTGTATTTGAGTCTTATAATGGGTTAGAGTTAATATTTATTTGGGTTATAATTAGTTGTTACTTATACAAGTTGAAGTCTTAATTTTTTTTTATAGTTCAAGTAGGATTTTATGTATTCTTTTATAAATTTAATATTGTAGGCTATTTGTTATAATCTATCGTTATTGAATATTAGAATTTATTTTACTTTATACTACTCCTTACTCATCTTCTTTATAATTTTAAGTAAGATTGGAGGGAAGATAAATCTTTGTGAGCCTTTTCTTGTCCCGTTATCTTGTATTTTGCATCATTATGCTTTGAAGTGTGAATGCCCTCCAAACATGAGCTTCTTAGTATGAGTGATGGATATGTCTGAAATGGGTGCAGTAGGTTGCTTTGATGATGTCTATCTCCTAAGTTGGTAGAGAATTGTCGTTTCTCCAACCCACCGACACCCCCTCCCCCCTTCCTTTTTTTCTAGTGTGCTGTGTAGTTTAACAATTAAGAATACTATTATCTTTATAGTTTAAACATCTCAGTACCTGCAATGCATTTTCTTGCTCATAGGCCAAGTTATTATCTAATGGGTCTCGAGGAATCCACATTTTTAGCATGCGAGGTTGTTAAAAAGTTTGGTGCACTTCGAAGGCATTAAAGTAGTTAAATGTTTTATTTTTTTCAATGAAAAATCCAACTATTTTATACTTCACCAGCCACATCTACATATCAGCATTGATATAATCTTTATCACATTTGTGTTGACAAATATGGTATGCAGTTTAGGGTTTCATAATTCTTGTCTTGTTTAGGTTTCCGAAGTTGTTTGTCATTTTTTCTTGTGGTTACTACATCATTAGCTTGAAAATTTACCCCCATTCAATTATGATAACTTTTACATGTGGGCATTAGAATGGAGCATTTTTTAATACCTCAATTTTCAAAAAACCACCCCGGTACAATTTTTTGTGATATGAATGTTTGCCATTAACTTAAGCTTTATAACCATACCATAATAAATTTTGTTATCTTTGTGATAGAAAAATTTTTCTTACCCCAATTTCATGTGAACTTCATTATCATAAGGACAGCCTAGATTTTTTATAAAAAATAAAAATAAAAACAAAAAATAAAATGTTGAGGTTGAGAATGATATGAGGCTAGGGTCAGCCAGACCAGCCCATCTCCAGCCTGATTTAGCCGGGAGGTGATTGTGTTTGGCCATCTCCAGCAGGGGAGATGCCGGATCTAGCCCCCTTCGGCTAGCCATAGGTAGGTTTTTTATTTAAAAAAAAGGATAATTAGACGACCCAGATGCGCACTTGTGGCAATAAAATCTTGTGCCTAAAAAAGTGGTAATTGAGACTCATATGGAAAGAAAACCTTGATATTTTTTTACATTAGCACAAATTTCTAGTTTTGTACATGAACACTCTCCGACTTATCCATTACTAAAAGAAGACGAACAAATAACTTATAATTATTATTTTTTACAATGCACAATTGAATCTGGCCTTAATCAGCTGCACCACAAATGATATCTTGCATCTGATTCATAATAGTTTAAGCACAAATTACAGGCGGCGGCATTGAGTTTTGCCAAAGCTGGTCATAGATTCTTCCAATAAGAGAAGGTCAAGAATGATAGGCATTTGACAATCAAATTCACGTTTATTTAAAGCTTCATAATGCTGGCATGGGGCCACCTTAATAATCTTCTTAATAGCAAATAAAATATATATCCTCAATCCCTCAATTAATCACATTGGTTATAAATATTGTTAATTGTTAATAGTTATCATCAATTGAATTGGCATAATAATAATATCATCCAGCCACTCCATATTCTCCTATGACTCTTTTTATAAGAGAGGGGACTACTTGCCACCAATAATTATATGTTGTCCATGTACACTGGAGGAAGTTTACTCTTTTTAATTATAGCAATCTTTTATACAAAAAAATATTATGAGCTGCTCAACTTTTAAAGATAAAAATTCAACACCCAAAAAAAAAACTACCTTCAAATTTACGAAAAATGGAGTGGATAAATATATTCACAGCTAAAAAATAAAATTTAATGATGACCTCTTTACTTATCATATTAGCCTCTTTATATAGGATATATATATATGATGATGATGATGATGACGATGATGTAATATTTATTTGCCTTCATGAATTATTGGTGTTGAACTTATCCATGAGCTTGAGCCACGCGGTGGACATTAATTTAGTATATTATCAACATAATAGTCAATTTTAGTTAACCTAATGTCCCCCAATATTCCCAATAAAAGGTGGGCATATTGCATGTTATTCATATTTAAAATTAAAAAAAAATCACCTGTGATGTGCAACTGTCCACTTATGTACTATTAAATTACCAGTTAGTTACAATTGGCATTAATTAAATTAATAATTTGACTAAGGCCTATCTCTAAGATGTAGATTAATTTTATTTTTTTTAAAATGCTTAAAAAAAAACATTTTAAGCGGTCTTTGAAATTACCACACATGAAGCTGCCCACGTGTAAAACAATGAATAACATAGCTGTAAGACAACGATAATTCGATAACGTATTGAAGTTTGACTAATTACTAATTAGTGTATATATAGGCTATAAGTTGGGCCAAGCTAATCTGAAATAGCTTTATTTGCATTAATAGCTATTTTATGAAAAAATAAAATTTTTTATAATTTTAACTAAGAATACTTAATTTTTTCGTCCACAAATTTTTTTATTAAGGGCATGTTTAATTGTTATAAAATTACATGAAGGTAAAATTTAAAAGTCAAAAATTTAGTGCTTGGGTGTCATGAAATTTTGTTAATTTTTTTTATTTAAAATAAATCTATATTTATATATTTTTAAATAAGTAATATTTTTTTATAAAAAAATAAAAAAAATTAAGAGAAATTTTGGGAGGTATACATAAAAAAAGATATTTTATATTCACTTTATTTTTATAATATCTGAATATATAAGGAAAAATTTTCATTTCATTATATTTCGTTTTCTCATATTTTTTTATTTACTATAGAAAAATCACAACGACCAATCAGAATAAGGCGTGTGTGGAACTGATTTTCTTATTAATTTATACTAAAGCATATTTATTATATATAGCAAACACAATCTAATGCCATTGTCAATATGATCAACTAAAACTAAAAAAATAAACAAACTAAACTGGACTTAATCCCTATCTTCCCATTAATTTACAATATTTCACATTATCCAGACACTCAGAACTCAGAAAAGAAATAAATTGAACTAAATTTTAATTTTATTTATTTATTTATTTATTTTTATTTATTACCACCTCCCACGTTAACTGTTTTTTTTTTTCCCAAGGTCACATGAATCCAACTGTTGCTACGTGCACATGTTCAGAAACATGCAATTTATTACGATGCATTTTACTTCCAAAGCAAATTTATTATGATTCTGCACGTTACAAATGCCAAACTACAGATTGGATCGTTGCCATGCCTCTGTTTCTGTTCTTCATAATGTTAATATTGTTAAGATCGCAGTCAAAGTAAGAGAGAGAGAGAGAGAGAAAAGCTGGCAAGAGATAATCTTATTATCTTTTTTGGAAGCAAGTGACGGTCCTGTGCACCTGTTTGACCTGTGTCCGAGCATACTAACCCCAAACGTCTCCTTCCTCTTGATTCTGCTGGTTGGTTATAGATATATCTTTCAAGGTTGAAGGAAAGGTTGAGCCTTGAGTGTAGCTGTTGTGTGTGATCAACTGGTGGGTGGGGAGTGGATTTGGTGAGTTGGGTAAGCTTGGTTTGTGGCCGCCATGGCAGGGGGAGGAGGGGGTGAGGGGGAGAGGAAGCTTGACCAGACGCCTACCTGGGCTGTGGCTTCTGTCTGCGCGGTCATCATCATCATCTCTATCCTGCTTGAAAAAGTTCTGGAGAAAGTGGGCAAGGTAGTGTTCTTGCTTTTGATTTTTATGGTTTACTTTTGTGTGTGTTTTTTTTAGCTTTTGTGAATTGTTTCTTTTCGGAAGTTTGACTAAAAAGTAGTATCTTTCTGAAGCGAAGGTTTCTAGCGAATTTGCTATTTGGTTTTTTTCTCTGATTTTAGTCTCGTAATCAGTAGTTTTCATGGGTGAAAAGGTGTTGATCTTTTCTTGACTTTGGTGAGAAAGGATGGCCTTTTCCTGATCTGAAGTCAGAGAGCTGGCATGTTTGATATGTTGTAATATCAAGTACATTTGTTTGTATCATCGCTTTTTAGTTGAAAGTTGTTTCTTGATTGCTATTTTGACGGTTTTGTGATCAGTGGTTCACAGAGAGGCGTAAAAGGGCATTATTTGAAGCTCTTGAGAAAGTTAAATCAGGTGCAGTTATGACCACTCCAAGTTTTATTTGTTTGTAAGCTTACTTTACCATTGCTATCTGGATTCTTTTCAGAATCTCACCCTGGTTGTTATTTGCAGAGTTGATGGTTATGGGTTTTATATCCTTGCTCCTCACATTTAGTCAGAGCTATATTGCCAGAATATGTATTTCAGAAAAACTTGCGGATAATATGTTGCCCTGTGCACCCAAGATCACCGAGGAAAAAAGTTCTACTAACGCAGAGGAAGAACCAAACAGGAGGCTTTTGGTCGAAATGATTTTAGCTAATGTGAGTCCACGAAGAATTTTGGCAGGTGGAGAATCTGGAAGTACATGTTCTGGGGTTGGTCTCGGAACCCTCTTTTCAATATTTACTTTCAAGTTTGGTTGTAATGAATGGTTTCAATCTCTAACTAAAGCAAGCAGCTTAATGTGTAGGCCAGAACAGAATCTGGCAAGTGAAAATAGTATTCATAATATATAGATTTTGTAGAATGTGACATATCGGTCAAATTATTTTACTGTAGTTTTTAATCAATTGCATCTCTTAAACGAATTTACACCTCAGTCATTGAAAAAAGTTTATACTGACGTTTATGTATTTATGTTGATAGGGTAAGGTTTCACTTGTTTCTGCTGACGGGGTGCATCAGTTGCACATATTTATATTTTTCCTTGCTGTCTTTCACGTTGCATATACTGCAGTTACTATGGCCCTTGGCAGACTTAAGGTGTGTCAAGACTAATGTGCAGTTTATTTATTTATTCAAATAATTCAGCTTAGCGTAATAACAGACATTGTTAAACAGATACGCAGATGGAAGGAATGGGAACAAGAAACTCTATCTCTTCACTATGAATTCTCCAATGGTATGATGTTCAATTCTGCCTGCTTGTGTCTTACTTCACATTGAGATTTATAATGATAGATCTACGAAAATGTAAAATGCAAAATTCCTCACTGTCCTGTCTACGTTTGTACACCATCTCACATCTTGTGACATGCATGATGAGATAGAACCGTGTCTCAAAAAATCCTTTAGCTGATGCACCTTGATTACTGTAACAGTATTAGACTTAGGTCTGTTTAAACATTTGTGAACCAGATCCTGCAAGGTTTAGATTTGCACGTGAGACATCTTTTGTGAAAGCACATTCAAGCTGGTGGAATAGGGCTAAAGTATCCTTCTATTTGGTAACTCTCTAACTTTTGACATTTAACGTGGACATTTTCTTCTCTCACAGTACGAGCTGGTCTTTCTATGTTCAACTACATTTTTCTCTTCAGTTTGTGTGCCATTAGATTATATTATAAATGTAATTATGTATTAGAGAAAGGTTTTAGATGTAGCACATCAGCTATTTCTCTTTTAGTTAACATAAACTTTTAGAAACACCTATCAGGCGGAAAAAATTATGCTGAATTTGGTAATGCATTTGTCTGACTTTGTTAAATTATTGCAGATAAGCTTCTTCCGACAATTTTTTAGATCAGTTCGTCAGGCTGATTACTTAACTATGCGTCACGGGTTTATCGCTGTGAGTTTCTGCAAATGGAGGAAACAATATCTTTGAACTAAGATTTATAATTCAGAGAAATTTGTATTTACTGTTTATATTTTTACCTTTGTAGGTTCACTTGTCACCTGGAAGTAAGTTTAATTTTCAAAAATACATTAAAAGGGCATTGGAGGATGATTTCAAGATCATTGTAGGAATCAGGTATTTTGCTCTTTTGTCTTTCTTCCTCTATCTTTTAATTTAAATTTGCTTGAAAGATGCTTTGGCAGATTTATAAGAAGTTTTACATGTTTTGTCTGTTTAAATCTATTATATTTTGCCCGATCTATTACATGCTTTAGTTTGATCACTAATCATGGCCTGTTATTTTCTCAAACATGCTAAGTTTTTTGGGCTACTTGCTTCCTATGTTGAGTTAGAGAAATGGATAGTACTTAAATGGTCAAAAGTAATTGTAAAATAAAAATTACATGGCCGCCAGAGAAAACGTTGAGCAATTTTGTTCGAAATTTTCAAGAGTTAGTAATTTTCAACATGATGATTATTTTTAAATCCTCGAGTGATTGATGGCACATCTAAATCACCATCACAATCCGAAAACAAGTAGTGGCAAATTTATATGCCAGATGCCCTTATGTTCTTGGTCCTTGTGAGATGGGAAATACGATGAAGTTTTAAATTTTTGACACCATGGTCATTATGCCCCTCTCCAAATTATTGGATGGGCATTATGAAAATTGTTGAATGAAACATATTACTGCAGTCATCTTTCATTCCAAAGCCAATACATTCAAATTCAGTTTGCTACGTCCTGAAAGCATTTTAAAATAGGTCTAAATTTTAACAGAAATTTTCACGACAAAAATACTAGATAACAGAAAGTCTTCATGCATTACAGTGTACATATCATTTATTGATCTCTTCACGGGCATTTTTGTAGTCCTCCACTTTGGGCTTCGGCGGTCATATTTTTGCTACTTAGTGTAAATGGTAAGTTTCTTTTATGCAACTTGCCAGATAAATCTAGGATTACATTTCAATAAATAATTTTGTTCTCGTATTTTCAGGTTGGGAGACTCTTTTCTGGTTGTCCATTATCCCTGTAGTTGTAAGTGGTACTGACTTACAAAATTTAAAATTTCACATGATGTTGCAGTTTGTAGTTGTACTAATTAAACATGGGGATTTCGGTTTTTAGATAATATTGGCCATTGGAACAAAGCTGCAAGCTATTATTGCTAAAATGGCTGTTGAAGTAGAGGACAGACATGCTGTGGTTCAAGGAATGCCTCTTGTACAGCTTGGAGACAAACATTTTTGGTTTAGTAGCCCAAAATTGGTTCTCTTTCTCATACACTTCTCACTATTTCAGGTATCAAAAGCTGCTTCATCTTGATTCTTTCCAAGGGTGGCAAACTTGTTATGCTAGCCATTTTGTTCATGTTTTTCTATGCTCTTACTCTTATTTTTTCTGCAGAATGCATTTGTAATTGTTCACTTCTTGTGGATATTGGTAAGGACTACTTTGCATGGTTCTGCTCACTAAATTGAAAAATTATCAGCTTTAACTGCTGATTTATTTGTTTTTGCAGTATGAGTTCGGCTTGCGCTCTTGCTACCATGACAGGTTTGGGTTTACAATTGCGAGACTTGTTCTCGGGTAGGTACCTTGACCTAGAAAGTTCCATTCTTACAGGAAAAAAATTGACCTTCATTTTTGAAGGCCATTGAGGCTCCTTATTGAATGCTGCCAATGATACAAGCTTACCTTTTGGCTTTAGCTACTTTTGCATCTTTCGTATCTTTGAACCAGCTAAATTACTGATCCACGTCATGTCATCTGCCTTTATTTAATGTTTTCAATATTGGTTCCCCCACCCCCCACGACCACCGTGGAAAATCAAAAGAAAGGGAAGAAAGTTCAGACAAATCGAGTAGTAAGAGAGTTAACTAAGTGAAAACTTTATTTAGCTCATCAAAATTATTTTACAGTGAAGGCTTGAAGCCATATGTGTCGACCAAAAGTAAAGTCCTGATCAGGCAAGATCCCCATGTGACTAGAATAAAAAAAAAGTATCCTAAAATAACATAACCAGTGATAAGATTCCTTGGTTAACTAAAATAAGGAGCATACGAAAAATAATAACTACTCAATATAGAATTAATAGCGACAATTAGTTGCCTAATCCATGAAATGCCCTCTATAGTCCTGCATCCTCTATTTTTGACTCCCCACAGTCAATCTGTGTTTCATCCTGCTTTGCTTTTTATCTCATAATGCATGAGCTGAAAAAATAGCTCTTGTTTTGACACATTCTCTGCTTTGACACTGATATTTTTAATGGACTACTGACGTTGGGTTTTCATCGCTGTTAATTATAGCTTTTCATGAATTAAACAAACCCTTGAGTTTGTAGTCACGGCACAAAAATTTTTATACTTTTGAAGTGCATTGATTCTAAGACTATATTTGAAAGCTCTTTTGAATTATTTTTCTAAATAGTGCTTTGTTCTTCTGTAATGCTGCAGGGTGGGAGTTCTATTCCTCTGTAGCTACATTACACTTCCACTTTACGCACTTGTGTCTCAGGTTATTTCTTCTTGGCACATATGATTGAGGATGAGATTGATTACATGTGTATTGTTAGGTGACTTATTAGCATTATATTGTGGAGTAGAAGCGTGGAGGTTCACATGTACTCTGGTGTGACAAGTAACTAGGAACATGATGGTGATTCAGGTCATTAGGGAGAAAATTTTGTAGGCTTAGGAAAAAATTTTAACAACTGTAGTCTGGTGTGAGAAGTAACTGTGAACATGTGGTGATTTCACGCATATTGATACTTCCCGTTGGCATCTTTTCTCGAGCATATATGAATTTAATTTTTCAATATGCTTAGTTTGGAGATTTGTGAGTAGGTCAGTAGGTCAAATAAGTGAAAATGATGTCCTCAGAGCTGAACGTTGTGAATCTTTTAAAGCTGTTACCGCATGTAGAATGAAAATTATTGTTCATTGTTTCGTGCATACTTCCAAAACTAATTCATTTGGGACATTGTCAATAACTGCAATTCTGATATTACGTGATTCTTTGTCAAAGTACAGATGGGTTCGCTCATGAAGCGATCAATATTCGACGAGGAGACGACCAAGGCCTTGGAGAGATGGACAAAGGGTGCAAAGAAGCGCGGTAACCAGACACCTAGGAGAACCCCAGGTCCAAGCCCCAGCATCAGCCCCACTGCATCACCTGCACACTCACTTCAGAGATTCAAGACGACTGGCCATATGGGTTTCGGGTCAACCACCATGACCAAAAGGACCCACTTCTCCGATCATGAATTGTCTGACATTGAAGGAGAGAACGGTGAGGCGACTATGTCTCAAACTGCCGTTTTAATAGAGAACATGCAAGGCCGGGAAGGTGTTATTGAAGGTGACCATGAAGGAGAGGACTTCTCATTTGTTAAGCCTGCACCACCATGAAACAAACATTCAGACAAACCTGTAAACTATCTTCCGAGTTACTTGGGTGTTCAACTTGTGAAGTTTTCCATTGATTAACGAAAGGCCAAAAAAGGAAAAAAAGATGTACATTTAGCACATGTATTTCCCTAGAATTCAACATATATGTATTGGTGATTTTCAATTTGAAATGCTAGCAATGGAAGCTATAATATGAAAATTTTAGTTTTAGGAGGGTTCTTGCCAGTGTGGAACAGATATTGATCTTGCAAAGTTGTGTATAAGCTGTAGCGTGCTTGTGTTCCTGTTACCTTCCAATGGGAAGGTAGCCATGCCAAGTTAGCATTAATTCTGAAAAAAATGAGTGAAATATACAATGATATCAATCATAAGGAGCTTTTGAATCTTAAAACTATGGGATGTTGAATTTAATTATATCAAAATTAAATCTCAGTGCAGTAAATTATTTTAAATCGTTAATTTAAAAGTATGTACATTTGATTGTATCAGGAAATGTCCATATTATCATTAATATTAGTTGCCATGATGTTTTTATAATTTAATTGTTACAAGCACCAAGTATATATACCTTATATGATGAAAAAAAATAGGAGCCTAAGTAAGTTGAATGGAGTACTAGTGATTACAACATGGGCCATCTTGTGAGCACCATGGGCCACTATGGTGTGTTTTAAGGCCCAAAAATTGCCTTCTTTCACACATCCAATTAACAAGAGCCCAATCAATTGTTATTTAGGAATTAGTCAGCATCGTAATAATTTGCTTAATTTTAAGGTAGCTAAGTTTAAGGCAGTTCAATTATGTTCAATTTGGTTTTTCCTACTTTGATAAATATTTGACTACAAGTTCAAATCAAAATCAAACAAAATAAATTTGTACGAATTTATATCTATAAATTTAGAAAAAAAATGAAAT
Source organism: Piper longum (assembly GCA_032619315.1). Classification (NCBI taxonomy): domain Eukaryota; kingdom Viridiplantae; phylum Streptophyta; class Magnoliopsida; order Piperales; family Piperaceae; genus Piper; species Piper longum. The sequence goes on from JAVDBV010000652.1 coordinate 11,611, forward strand.
TTTGATGAAACAATTACGTATCTTGCCAATAAAATGGTTAACAAAATGGTCAAAGACCAATATTTCAAATTTAGGATTTGAAACAAGCTTAAGTTGGTACCACACTTCAACATTTTAATCGTAATGGCCAGGTTAATAAGCTCAATTTAGGCTTTTAAGACAAAACCATGTTGAGGGAAGCAAATTTGTAACATCCTATATTGTAGCTTCACATCCAATTCCTTTTGGTGTAAGTTATAGTTTATTAATAAGGTTCTGTATAATGGTCTTAAATTTGATTAGTCAAATTTTTAAATAAATGACTTACGTCCACAATATTACATCTTGGATCGCAATTGGTATCAAAACCAATCCAGAACTATATTGGATAGCCATTGGATTGTAGATATGGGTTAGGGTGTTGGACACGGGCTAAGCTAAGTAAGACATAGGGTAAGCCGCTAAACATGGATAAAATATAAGAATCTCCCAAGCTAAGCTAGGTAGATTGTAATATCTTCTGCCTTAGTCTCGTGTTTAATGTCTTATAACGATATACATAATAATTTTTTAACTAGGTTAACCAAATTTTTAAACGAATAATTTATACCCACCAAATTGTACTTTGATTAAGGTCGATACAAAAACTCAAATCAACTTTCGTCCCAATGAGACATTCTAACCTTGAAGATAAGCATTAGTCAAACAAAACAAAACACAATTGAGCTTGATAAACATTATTATGCATAAAAATTTGGAAAATAAACACAACTTAATAGTGGAAGGCTCGCTCGATTAGTGTATTATCCTAATCCAAATCGATAAATACCTACTTAGAAAAAAAAATTGACAAACATAAAAAAGGGAGGAGAATATTCACACGTACACCAACCACACACTCGTCCCCTCGCTCCCACCCTTTCCGCCGGTCAGATTCCCGGAGCTGTTCTTCCTCCTCTTCCCACCCACCAACCTCAACCGAACACCACCCCAGACATCCCAAAAACGCTGAAAGCTTCCATTTTTCTCCCCCATTTCATCGATTTCTGGCCGACCCGTCTCCTCTATGAGCTGCCCCGATCCGTGTTATCCACACCCTTCCGACTCTCCCAGGTCTTTGATCCAAATCTTTGTTCTTTTTTGTTTATAATTATTATAATTGTTGTTGTAGTAGATATGGACTCGTTTTGATGATTTTCGTGCACGTTGTCTGACTTTGTCAGTGTTTCAGTATTTGGTTGAATTGTGTCGGACCTGCTCCCACGTTTGTGGACTGTCCGGATCATTTTCTGTTTCAGCTGCTTTTTTTTTAATGTTAATGTAATGATTGATTAAGTTGGTTTTGGTGAATGTAGTGTGGATTCATGGAGGATTTATTCTCTCGTTTTACGTTTTCATGAATTGTTGCCGTCCAGATGGCAGTGGTCAGCGTTGATGTGAAGATTTTATTTGATTTTTTATTGATGCGTGTAGATTATGGAAGGATTATCAATGTTTTATGTTTTTTTTTTTGGTTGTCGTGATGGTAAAACTTGAAGTATTAATGAAGCATTGATATATTTGGTATACGAGTATCGATTCTTGAAGGATTACACAGCTGTTTCACATTTTATATACTATTGGCGCCAAGATGGAAAAATTGAATAAGTGGATGGCATTGATGAGAAGATTACATTTTATTTATTATATTTATTTATTGATGTAGCCAAGAAGGGATAATAGGGGCCGGGATTCTTCTGTTTCATGGGCAATACATGTCGGGGTTCCTTTGGAGAAAAGTTTTTTCAAGGGTATAGGGAGCCTGTTTATAGGGAGGAGTCTAGGCAAAACGGTTCCTCCAGTCATTCCAACTCTGACTATTCACCACAAAGCTCCATTTCGCAGCAAACAACCCCGAAAGAATCCTCCCAGTTATCGCAAAGTTCAGTAGTTTTGACTTGCTTTCCCAAAGAAATCAGCATGAGGCGCTCTGGAGACAATCAGGCTTGTTATGTTTTGGGCCATAAGACTGCTAATGTACGTGATCTTTACTTGTTGGGACGAAAACTAGGACAGGGGCAGTTTGGAACAACTTTTCTTTGCACAGAGATTTCCACTGGGATCGATTATGCCTGCAAATCCATTTCAAAAAGGAAGTTGATTGCTAAAGAAGATGTGGAAGATGTTCGGAGGGAAATACAAATAATGCACCATCTAGCAGGTCACAAGAACATTGTAACTATAAAAGGAGCTTACGAGGATTCGCTGTATGTGCATATTGTCATGGAATTATGCGGTGGTGGTGAATTGTTTGATCGGATAATCGAAAGAGGGCATTATAGTGAGAGAAAAGCGGCTGAGCTGACAAAAATCATAGTCGGGGTTGTGGAGGCCTGTCATTCACTGGGTGTTATGCATAGAGATTTAAAGCCAGAGAATTTCCTGCTCGTTAATAAAGACAACGACTTATCACTGAAGGCCATAGATTTTGGGCTCTCTGTTTTCTTCAAGCCAGGTAACCCGCCTTTCATCTCGTACCCTTAGTAACCCAAATCTTATTTGCTGTTTAGAAATGCATAAAAAATCTTAATGGGAATGCATTTATAGAATCAAGAGACCTAATAACATAAGGAAAATAGTAAAAAAATTCCAATAATTCTAGGAATCCATATTCAACTGTAAAACTATTCAAATAAATATAAAATTACTTATAAAATGCTTAAAATGTTTTTGTTTTTTTTTAAAAAAAATTGTTTGATAAATTCCTAAATCAAATAGCACTTATCCTACATTAATTTTTCCCGCACACGCAAAACATGTTTTTATGACATAACACATGGACAAATGTGGGACAAGCATCCATTTGGCGAATAAACTTGAAAAAATCAATATTCATCCATACATGTACCTTCGGCACGATTCAGGTTCATCTCCTTTTGCTTTGATACCATGCAATTTTAGATAAAATTGGCTCAAACCTCAAATAAAAGTGTCCAAGGTGATTTTTAGCATCTTGTGTAGGCCTAATTTCATTCAAAGTTGAAGATCATTATTTCTAGAGTTTAGCATGAAAATTACCTCAATATATTTACCCTTTGTTTGCCTTGGGGAAAGCCAACTTGAATTAGAACTTTACTAGAAACACTTATGGTCATTTCATTAAGATGAACATTTATCTCAATTTGATATCGTTTTTTTCCCTGAAAATGATAATTGCAGAACATTCCTTTGCATAGTTTTTGTTTTTTTTACTAAACATTGATTTACTATAAGTATATGATAGTTTTGAAACTCCCTTATGTATTTCTGTTGTAATATTTGTATAGGTCAAATATTTACGGATGTGGTTGGAAGCCCGTATTACGTAGCCCCAGAGGTGTTATGCAAACATTATGGTCCTGAAGCAGATGTGTGGACTGCAGGAGTTATATTATACATATTGCTTAGTGGTGTGCCTCCATTTTGGGCAGGTAATTAAATTCACTTACATCTGTCAATGATTTACGAATAGCTTCTCACAACAGATATTTATCTCTATGCTTGTACAGACACACAACAGGGGATATTTGATGCTGTTTTGAAAGGAGTTATTGACTTTGAATCAGACCCTTGGTCTGTGATCTCTGAAAGTGCTAAGGATCTCATCAGAAAAATGCTCTGCTCTCGCCCATCAGAGCGCTTGACCGCCCATGAAGTTTTATGTAAGCTAGTTTCTAAGTGCATATTACCATTCATTTATTAGGCATGCAGGCCTCCTATTTGTAGTGATTGGTGATAATTCCATCACATCATCCTGTTAATTGAAATCTCCCATGGTAGGGTAGAGCTATGTGCATCTTTATAAAGATAAGTTCAAGAAGATTCTCTTATCATTTGAGCATAAAGTGAGAATTTATTTTACTGATGCGCAACAGAAAGAGCTGTACTCATGTGTATTGTATGTCATGTTATGTGCTTTTGTAATGTGTAACATCAGAAGTTTTCTGTAGAAATTAAGTTTCCTAAATGTTACTGAATATTTCCTAAAGATAACATAAATAGGTTTATGTAAAGGAGTGAGTTTCCACATAATATACGACTAGGAGAAATTAAGAGCATACATCAACTTCTTTTTCTGTGTAGAATTGGGGGAATTGGGTTATAAATCTAAAAAAAAAATGATTGAATTGGATTGTTTTCATTTTCTATTTTATTACTCTGATATATGGAGTGCACATCGTTCCTCTGCTTTCCAATGTCTGTGTTCTTGAAATATACGAGTCTTTGTAATCTTGAATATACTTCACCTCATGTTCTCCAGGCCATCCTTGGATATGTGAAAATGGAGTTGCACCTGACCGACCATTGGATCCTGCAATTCTATCTCGCCTCAAACAGTTTTCGGCCATGAATAAGTTGAAGAAGATGGCTTTGCGTGTAAGTAGCAAAATTAGATCAAAACAATGAATTCTCTGATGGTTTGATGATATAAAAATAATTGCAGTAGCTATGTCTCTTTTCTATATTCAGAGTTTCTGATTCTTTATCAATTCTATTGGATTTTGTGAATCATCCGTGGAACTTTGCTTGTACTTTTCAAGATATCAAGGTTAATTAAAGAGAGCTTGTTGTGAGCTCGACAGGTTGTTATGAGCATGTTTGCGGGCCTAGTATGGAATTGTGCTTGGAGAGTAGTGGTGTACTTAATCGTCTCTGTATCAACATGAGAATATTATTGTCAAATCAATAGAATAAAGTTGAATTTGCATGCCTTACGCCACTATCTATGGTAACAGGTTATAGCGGAAAGCCTCTCAGAAGAGGAAATTGCAGGTTTGAAAGAAATGTTTACTTCGATGGATACTGATAACAGTGGGGCCATTACATTCGAAGAACTTAAAGCTGGCCTTCGAAGATACGGCTCTACTCTCAAGGAAACAGAGATTCGTGCTCTCATGGACGCAGTAAGATCAAATTCTTCTTATTCAATTCCTATGTTTTGCTAATCTCAGATGTTTCATATAATTTGAAGCGAACCGACACAAAACAAATATTTGTTGATCTTTGCTTCTGGGGTGAACATCCTGATATGTTATGCTGTCAGTGCATGCGTAAATTCAAGTAATTCTCTTGAGTGATTTGGTCCTTATTTTTCAGGCTGATGTAGATAACAGTGGAACCATTGATTATGGAGAATTTATTGCTGCAACTGTGCATCTGAACAAGCTAGAACGTGAAGAGCACCTTGTGGCAGCATTTTCGTATTTTGATAAGGATGGGAGTGGCTATATTACTCTGGACGAGCTCCAGCAAGCCTGCAATGAGCACAACATGACGGATGTCCTTCTTGATGAAATTATCAAAGAAGTTGATCAAGACAACGTAAGCTGCAGTATTTCTTTTCTTAACTGTCTGTAGCCCTTAAACTCATACATGACAACCTACATGTGTTCAGGATGGACGAATTGACTATGGAGAGTTTGTTGCTATGATGCAAAAGGGTAATGGTGGTATTGGAAGAAGAACCATGCGAAACAGTCTGAACATTAGCATGAGGGATGCACAATTAACCCATTGATTTTTTCCCTGCACGAATTAACATGCAGGTGCGACTCATAAATCTGGAAAGAAAAAATCTTTTGCACAACATATGATGACGATGATGTGTGCTC
>JAVDBV010000653.1:0-18841 GCA_032619315.1 Piper longum
GAGTCGGGACGTCTTCTTCCTCTGCCTTCCGCGGAGCAGGTTCGAGAACCACGACGACGACGACGACGACGCCGGCGGATCGGCGCCGGCGGAGGATCTGGAGCGGAAGATGGCCGACCACGCCAAGAACAGCCCGGCTCTCCCCCCGCTGCCGCCGCTCCTGGGCCCGACCTGGGGAGTGCTGTAGAAGAGCCGCCCCTCCGTCGATCGGCGGCCGGTGTAGGGCGACACCGACCTGGGGAACTTCGACGGCAACGGCAGCGGGTGCCGGCCACCGCAGCCGGCGGCGGCGACGACCAACGGCGACGACGACCAGCTCGGAGGCCCGACGGCTGCCTCCTGGGCGGCGACCAGGGCCAGCAGCCGCTCCCGGAGACAGGCGGCACAGACGCCGGCGCCACCCCAGTACGGGTGGCGCTTGCACCTCATCGCCGGCCGGCCGGCATTCCCCTCTTCTCCGGCGGGTTTTGGGGGCCAAAGGTCGGATCTTTGGTCGCAGGAATCACCCAGATTTCGGTAATAGGGGATCTTTGGTCGCCGGAATACGGAAAGATCCGATCTTTGGTCGCCGGTGATGGGATGGTGGAGAGAGAAGAGAGTGAAGACTTTGATGGGCGTTAGTGGGAGTTTTAATATAAATTATGCGAAATATAATGTTAGTTAATTATGATTAAGATAATAATAGGATTATGATTTGATTATGTATAGTTGGCGGGTCAACCTTCAAAGGGGTGAGGCTGTGTGGGGCCCAGGATATTAATAATTAGGGTTAATATATAGCATGAGATTTCTTGCCGCCACGTTGAGTTTGGAAAAGATGCAAGCCGTCAAAGTGTATTGATTCCTTGGAAATCTGTTGAAGTGGATCTGAAAAGGCTTTGATTTGGATGGTAGATTTTTTTTTTTTTTTTTGGGGGTGGGGTGTTTCTATATATATATATATTGAAAATAAAGTTGGTAATTTTTTTATAGATTCACAAGAATATTATTGACATAGTCTTATTTTTTAGTATCTCTTGAAAATTATTATTTCATCTCTTTTCAGGCTTTAATCTAAGAAAAAATCTGCACAAAGCTTTCGACTAATGCTCTTCCCCTGTATTCTTATATTCCTGTCTAAGCTAAATTTTTTGAATCATAACTAATACTTATTTTTATTTTATAATGTGCGTAGAGAACGTAGATGAAGAATGTATGTATAACATGATTGTTATTCTAATAACCTCACTTTTTGATGGATGTGCACTCATCAGATCGTAATTATAGGGAAAGATAATTTTTTTACTCGTTACATCCTTCAACTGGCAAAATGTTATAATTAATTTTGTTTGACTTCTTATTATATATAAATAAGATGTGCAATTCTATAAGAATTTGTGTGGTGGGAAGATCAAGAGAATAGTCTTTCCTATCACTTATAAGAACTATCATCCGTAATAAATAAAAAAATAGATAATATACAACAAAACTAGTAATTTTTGTGGAAATTACTTGATGTAAAAGAATTAATGGTCTATTGCCAGAATTTTTTGCTGTAATATATATTGTTCCTCCATAGTTTAACAGTATTGATGCGGAATTTCAAGCTGCCCTTGCTTAAAAAATACATGTGAATATACACACACACACACTTAACACCAATAATAAAAACATAAATATGTGATGAGTTAAATAAGGAGGAATCTTAATATCAACAGTAGCTGGCTGGAGAAAATCAACAATTTTAAATTTGGCTACTTATTCAAATCACATGGCTATAAATTTTTTTTATATAATTAAAATTACCTTTATTATCTAACCATCTTTGAAATCCAAAGTTTGATATTAAAGTTATCTTATACAGGACTGTCAACATACTAATTATTCTCTTAAATAAGACCATTAAAATTCCTTTGCATAGACAAATTATAACTTCTAGGCTATAATACACAAAGTCACTGATAATTGTGTATTTCATATATTTTTTAACTCATTCTAACATGCTTAATGATAATTAATTCTTGATATTTTTAAGTATTTTTAGTGTATTTTAGTGATTCTTATTAGTTTAGTTGATTTTATATTTTATCAATAAATTAATTATTTTAGTCATTATATTAGAATGTTTGTTTAATTTTTATTTTTCTTGAATATTTGTACGAAATTGGAGCAAAAAAGGACGAGAAGAAAGTACCAGGAAACGAAGAGAGATAACATTTATTTGGAGAAAGCCCTTAAGTTGCCAATTATGAAAGAAAGGGATCAATGATTGGTAAATCTGAAGAAGGATAAGTCATAAGTGAGCTGGAAACTGTAAAGACTTGAACTTGTTAATTTCAGGGATTAGGGACTTGATTTAGGAAAAACTGCAAACAGTGGATAACGTGAATTTTAGAAGGAATCTCTCCGTCGTTTTGGAATGATTTTAGTTTCTCGTGCTTCAACTCTTGTGGGGCCAGTCTATTATTATTTTATTTGGGGAGACCTATATATAAATTAGGGGATCTATCTCTCTTATTTTCTTCTCTACTGAGGTTCTATTCTAGGGCAAGAGATTGGGTTGGAAGAAGGAAGCATGAAAAAAAGTTTTTCTTCTTATTTATTTATTTATTTTGAGTTTTATTGTATTATTTGATGGATTGTTCAAATACTCTTGTGGTTCTATTTTTTTATTCAATGGATTAATTTAGTTTATGTTAGAAATGAGACAGATCTAGATATTTGATGTTTATTAATAGATAATTTTTATTTTTATTTATTTATGGGAATTGTGTTCTATTTTCCTTAATGCTTTTTATTTATTTAAATAGTTGTTGTAGTATGATGATGTTGAAGAGAGAAGGATTAATGCATGGTTAATTAAATAATAAATTAATTTTGCTCTGATGTAGGTGATTTATAGAACATGATCTTAAATTGAAGACTATTAGTGTGAATAGGAGTCACTGAATATTTATATGATTTGTCAAACTTTAGTTAGGAGAGTTTATTATAACGACTTCACAAAGCTTAGTTCATCTTGGAATAAAAATAATAGAAAATTTACCCTAGATATTGGATGATTGAAATTAATTTATTTTTAAGATAGTTAATTTTACTTGAAATATGAAGAATTAAATAATAGGAAGTCTACCATTCTATGAGAAGAATAATTGTAGTTCATCTATTAACATTATTTTGTGAATGATTGATTTAAGTAAAATCAAGTTTATATCATAATAATCGTATATTGAGAAAACTCCAATTCTTAGATTAGACTCTTTTTTATATTTATATTTTATGTTCGATTATAACTTAGATAAAAATTCTAAAAAATTATTATCTTTTGTTTTAGATAATTTAGTCTTGAATTTTTTATTAAATTAATTAATTGTCTTCGTGGGAACGATATTTTGCTCGTCATTTTATTATTTAAACACGATTGGTGCACTTGTCATATTCAACAATTCTGTATTTGGAACAATCAACAAAATTAAAGTAGCTTTTCCTTTGTCATATGTGCTTTAATTTTTTCTTCTTCTTTCTTTTTCCTTTTTGAGTTCTCTTCATCTTTATTGATTTTTTCCCCTAGCATATGTCTTTATTCATTAAACTCCGCCAATACTTGCCATTGACGATTCCAAATTCAATGAAATGGAGAATGTGGTATCAAGAAGGGCATTTGGATTATAGTGATAGTAAAAATTTCAAAAAAAGTTTCCAAGACGATTTTATTAATTTTTGTGGTAATTTCATGTACAAAATACCATTTATTTCACTAGCTTAAGAGCACCATCCGACCGATGGTAGTGTGTTTGGTTGCTGGGTCAAGTAGTTGCGTGTTCGGTTTATGGGTCGTGGTCCCCATTGCAACATTTGTTACCGTGGGTCCTGTAAGGGCCGTGCATAGTGCTTTCTAATTCACGGGTTGGGTTGAACATTTACTTGATCAAAGAGACCACAATTTGTTAATCAATGTCGCTAGGCATCAGATTAGCAAGACTACCCAAATTAACTATTAACATTATTTAATTTAAGTGCAAACTTATGTGACCATCCATGGCTACTTAGTCTAGTTGCATCAAGCAGTTGAATTAAGACAATTGTTTTAGAACCTTCCATCAGCTCTGCTTGATCAAATACATATATATTGGTCATATCAATCTGACTCAGTGAATTTCTAGTTTCATGTATATACGAAACCGTGTTAATTGATCGTTTCTTACGTTGGAATGGTCCCCTGTTCACCAAAATCATGAATTAGATGTTACTAGTCATTACAAAGAATTACCAACTTGGAGGTACATCTCCACTGCTAATTGTTTTTTAGCCTTTGGTCACCAAATTGTTGGCTCTTTGATTGTGAGTTTGTTTATTTAATGTTAGTCTGGTCATGGCTCATGGCTTGCCTAAATGGTGGTCATAGAAGTGCACCTTTTTTTTTTAATGATACTTGCCACTTGCCAGGTTGAAGGCGTTCATTTTTTTAGTAGTAGAAAGCAAGACCTAATTTTGCATATGATAATTGAGGAGCTCTAAAATGACCATCCAAGTCTTTTGTACAAGAAATTGGTTTCTTCTCCGATCTACAAGTACTCTAAATTCATACGTTTGTGACATTGTCAACCACCATTAATATGAGCAAGAAGTTACCAATGAAAAACCTGGTCCATGCGGTCCATGGTAATGACTTTGAGTGGGGCTCAATAAATCCATATTTTGGCTTGTTTGAAGGTCAAATATATTGTATAAATCCGGGTTTACAACGTTGGAGTGTGTAAAAGATCAAGGGTGAGACCTGAGAGATCCCCGAGCAAACATTAAGATTTAATGAGTTTTTTAGCTAAAAAATATAGGCTTGAAATTATATAAAATAAATATAAAATTTAGAGGTTACAAATTTTTTTTTAAAAATGTTTTGAAATTTGGTTAATTAAAAAATAAGTTTATTTAAAATAAGTATATGGGTCCGTTTGGTTGGTATAAAATTAATATAATTTAAAAAAAGTCATATAAAATAAAAAAATCAATGAAATAAAAAACGTGAATTTTTTTTAAAAAAATTATATGTATAAATAGTAACATTGTTTAAATCGGGGTTTACAACGTTGGAGGGTGTAAAAGGTCAAGGGTGAGACCCGAGAGATCCCCGAGTAAACATTAAGATTTAATGAGTTTTTTAGCTAAAAAATATAGGCTTGAAATTATATAAACTTTAAAGTTTACAAAATTTTTTTGTTTAAATGTTTTGAAATTTGGTTAATTATAAGTTTATTTAAAATAAGTATATGGGTCCGTTTGGTTGGTATAAAATTAATATAATTAAAAAAAAGTCATATAAAATAAAAAATCAATGAAATAAAAAACGTGAAATTTTGATTATGCCATCCTTCCATCACAATTCAATTCAATTATACGGAGTTCAGGAGTGCATAGTAACATTGTTTGCAAAGAATCTCCCAACCGGATCGTAAATAACGTTTCAACATTTTACAAATTCCAATTCCTCAACAAGTTCCATATTCTTGCGAAGAGAAGGCAAGTGGCCTGTATCCTGGGCAGGAGGGTGTTTAAAAAATATCAAGGAGTGGTCACTGTTTAATTTAAGATGAGGTCTGGCAGCCTCAGAAGAAAAGGAGGACCAGAGGTTGTTGGCCTCATTTATACCCATAGCAAAGGCTACACAGTAGCGTGGAAGGAAGGGGATGGTGAAAGACTCTGTAGAGAAGACGAAGATAAGTGCATTTATGCCAAGCATGCCTTGATACTGCATGTGGCGTGTATGAACGTCTTCAAAGAAGAGACAAATAGAAATTTATTCTAAATAGGCAAGATATTTCACAATAAATAATCTACACAATATAAAATTTAATATTATACATAAACTATAATTGATTTTAAAATATATTATATTTTAATAAAAAGATGAATTATAATTATTTAATTTTTTAAATATTTTTTAAGATAATTAGACAAACTCTTCTTTAATAAGAAATTAAAAATTAAAAATAGTTTGGTTTGAATTCGAAATTGATGTTAATTTAGTTTTAACCTATAATATTCTACTCTGAAAGATATTTTTATTTTTTTTTAAAAAAAATGGGGTTAGCGAGATTCGAACTTGTGACTTTTCGTAGAAGGTGTTTTTATTGTATTTTTAATTTTTTTATATTTTGATTTGCCACTAAAATTGCCTAATTATATTTGATTCCTATATAATTATAGCAACAAGTGGTTGGCCAATCTACCACCTTACTTATCATTTCGGATTAAATTAAAATAAAATGTGTAAATATATATTTTTTATAGTTTTAAAAAATAGTAAAAAAGTGATAAATTTTATTGTACCTTTTAATTTTGAAACGTTAGTGGCATTAGCCTCTATCGTTAACATTTTAACGATTTATAATTTATTATTTTTAAAGGTAAAACATTTAATTATATTAATTAATATGAATGAGAAGTAATATTATTATTATGTTTAATTAAAATTTTATATTACTATATCCTTTTAAAAGTTAGTTTAATATAAATATATGACCTAAGTGATACAAAATTTACGATCTTGGCAAAAGTTTTGTGTTACAAAAACCGGTGTGGTTTAAATCAAAATTTACTAATTATTAACCGTTTATTATTGATCAAAGCTCGATAATGGTAGATGGTTAAAAAAATAATAAATAGTATAATAATAATTAACATAAATGATGTTGTACCTTAACTTAAAATTAGTTACGAGTACGAGTAAGGGTGGCAACTAGAGCTAGCATGGCTAGGTTTTAGCTTATTTGGGCGTACTTGAGGTTGGATTGGGTATAAATAAGTAAGTTCATCGGCTCACCTCCCCCTGCACGGACCATGGTTGTATAAATCAGAATCGGAATCGGAATCAGTTTTCGAGGGAGTTGGAATCGGAATTAGAATCGGTCTAAATCGGATAGGAATCGGTTCAGTTAAATTGACCTAAATCAGTCATATGTAAAAATTTGACAACTCATAACATAAATACATGAAATATATAATTATATAATTTCTCAACATAAATACATAAATTTATAGTTTAATACAAGTATAAGAGAGCGTCACAATTTATCACCACACTACCACAATGTCATAAGTATAATATTTGATCTATCATCATTTGTGATGTATTAAATAATAACAACAAGATATTAATATAAGTCTAAAAAATGAATGTTCAGCACAATTTTATATAGTGATTACTAAATCATCTAATTCATCGTCTGAAGCATCGTCGAAGTTTAAATCATTATCACCAATGGGAAGAGTAGAGCTATTATCGGCATCAACACGAAATCCCTGTGTAAAAGGAGGCATAGAATTCTCGCTCATATGAACTCCCCCAGGTGTAGGAGGCAAAGACAAACCATCAGACGTAGTAGAACACGATCCAATTGCAGTTTTCAATGTGGTACCACTTTTATTCGCTACAAATGCCTCTTTATCTTCATCATCATTGTTACCAATATTGGTACCAAAGAAATCATCCTATATAAAAAAAGTCTTAAAAAAATTCATATAAAAAATCATGAATGTGATATAAGCAATTTAGACACATGAAGAAAATGAAAAAACATATCTGCACAACACATAGCATTTGAAAAAAAATTGCACAACACAACATAATTTTTGCACAAAAAAATTTGATCATACAATTTGTACAACAAATAGCAATTTGCACACACAACATGCAATTTTGCACAACACAACAATGAAAAAAATTTGATCATGAATCCCAAATCAGCAATAAAAAAAATTTGTGAAGCATAGCCTACAATTTGCACAACATATACCATACAATTTGCACAACACAACATAGATAACAATTTGCACATCACAACATTCAATTTCAACAAAAAAATCCAACTTTACAAAAATTTTGGTTTGGACAGCCACCCGTTAGAGGCGAGGTTTGTGTCCACAATGTTGTCTTCTGGCCACCCGTCGGAGGCGAGATTGCGAGGGCAGAGGCAAGGTCGGAAGTCCGGTCGGAGTTGAGGTTGGAGGCGAGGAAGCACGGCGGCAAAGTGGGGGAGACAAGGTAATTTTAGGTTTTAAAATCAAAATTTTAATTTTACCCATGCTTAAATAATTTAATAAATATTATACCTAAGGTATTTTAATCATTTATCAAAAAACCGATTCTTCCCGATTTACCCCGATTCCGAATCGGATTTAAATCGGTTAGAATTGGGATAAATCGGCCACAAAATCAGATTGGCATGCTGCCGATCCGATTTAAATCGGCCGATTCCACTCAGAATCGACCGATTTGTGCATCCATGGCACAGACACTGAACACAAAAGACCCACTAAATGTTAATATTTAAGCTAAGCTTATGTTGTCATTTTTATTTAACATTTAATATATATTATATACTTTTCTAAAATTTCTCTTATGTAGCTTGTGATACTAGACATCTTCAAAGTTCATTCAATTGGATGTATAGGGAGACATAATTAGGTACGGATAAATATAAATCTAGTGATTAACTAAAGTTTTAAAAATAAAGTATAATTTACCCTTTAAAAATGAAAAATAATGTTATGTCTTCAAAAATGTTAATATGAGAAGTAGTATTTATTTTACTCAAGATGATTTTAGTCATCCATAATCTAAAACGTCTTAATTTTGAAAAATGTACGTATATATTTATGATTTATATATTTATAATAGACTTTAAATCATTAGTCATAATATGTTAATTCAATTAGAGTTTATATTAAGGGATGCATATATTATCTTGAATTTTATTATGTATTTTACATAATATCATTGATTTATGTAATTTATAAGATATAAATTCTTACCTTTTACCACCACATAACAATTAAAGTAATTCATCTCTCTCCTCCTAGACACAAGTAACGTCTTACCAACATTTGTTTATTTATTTACCAACATTTGCTTTATAACTTATTTTCTCTTTATGTTTTTTACATATTAAAATGTTATAGCAAATCATCAATATCACATTAAAGTTGTTTGAAATATTTTAACTGTTTGCTAAAAGATTATATGTTTATCTCTGCTTATAATCTTACCTATATCCTTTTATCATACATTGATTTCAATTTTATATTTGTTGAAAATTATTTACAAGTTGTATATTTATCAGTTTCGTGTTAATCGATAACAAATCAATGTGTATCAGTCCTAATATTATATTTATTAGTTGAAATTCTAATGTTTATCTGCCATATATAGACAAACTATGCTTTTGCAATTATTAATATCAGTTTATATATCTACTAAAATTTAATGTTTATTCATTCATTTTAAGTTTATTTTTATCATTTACCAATAATCATAGACTAGGAAAGGAGCGAATGTGGGTTTTTTTTAAAAAAAAAAAAACTTTTGTTTCAAAAAAAAATCATGGGCTTTCACATATATATGGGCCTAACATTAGATGGGGCCCAAAAAAAAAGTGGGGTAGGTTTTGACGGGTAGCGGGCAGCCGTTTGTTTATGTTGGGGACTGGCAGATGGGGATCCCTGTCCGCCACTTCACGTTCCCGCCAATTTCATCTCTCTGGGGCCCACAAAGAGGGTCCCACATTTTCCAATCTGTTTGCCGAATAGAATTTGACGTTTCACCGAAATGATTTTGTTGTCCATAAATTTGGTGAAATTCACCCAACTTTACCCTTCAAAATAGGGGTAATATAGTAAAAATGGGCATCCTCATCCGACATTCTGTGGGCGGATTTAACAATAGATTATATCCCGACCGACTGTGACGCAATCAGTCGTTCCACGTGACGTGGCCTTGTTTAATTAGGGCAATTTAAAAAGTAACGAAAAGAAAGTGGTGGGAAAGATAGTGGTGGTTATCATGTTGCAATTCCAAATTGTCAAATCGAACAATCAAAAGTTTCCTGTGAGTTTCAATTCTCATCTGGTTTTGATTTATCTTTCTTTTTTTTTGTTGGGCTTTTTTTTTTAAGAAAATTTGTGTTTTGATTGTTGGAAAGGTCGTTACTTGCACGTTTCTAATGTTCAAAGTGTGAGTTTCGATTTTGGGCTTTTGTTCCCTGTTTATGGATAGATAGACAGCGAATTTGTTCTGGGTAGCTGCTTTCTTGTTGAAATTAGCTGTCTTTTTTGGTGATTTGCAGGTTGGTATCATTTAGATATATGAAAATGAAGTATTTACCTTATATCTATTATGGGTGAGATTGTGATTGTCTGGGGGATTTTGTTGGGAGAAGGATGGCTTGCAAGGGGTGCTTGGAGTGCTTGTTGAAACTTCTGAATTTCTTGTTGACACTGGTGGGACTGGCCATGGTTGGGTATGGGATTTATTTGCTGGTTGAGTGGAAGAGAGCTGCATCTAGTG
Organism: Piper longum; assembly: GCA_032619315.1. NCBI lineage: Eukaryota > Viridiplantae > Streptophyta > Magnoliopsida > Piperales > Piperaceae > Piper > Piper longum. Next base: position 10,322 of record JAVDBV010000653.1, read on the forward strand.
CTGGCCAGCAGTTGGCACCCATGGATGAGAAGTTGGAGTTGGTGAGCTTGGGGCGGCCCATGTTGATGATGGTGTCTCTCGCATCTAGTTTTCTGGACAAGCTTCCGAAAGCGTGGTATCTTTTTCATCTGCTAAGCATCATTTTTAAACAAAATTTTTTTTTTAACGTTTTTAGATTCATGATGAATAATAATTTCTGTCTTACAAGCTGTTGGACTGCTTCTCTGTTGCTTGCATGTAGGATCTGCTGTTACTTAGCTAGGTTGTTAATTAAGTTGTTCGACTCTGGCTATTAGTAACTTTTTGCTACATTTCATGAGTTGATTGGATATGACATTTATAGTCATCTTCAAGTGTGAGAATTATGTTCGCATATCAGTTTGATAATTTTTTTTGTAACTAGTTCATGTTGGTACCGTTGGATTTAGAAAAAAAAAAAAATGGATGGAAAACAAAGGTAAAGAGGGTGGTAATGGCACTTGAAGGAATTTGTTTTCATTTGTTAATGCAATGTATAATTTGGAACTAGGAGTGGGCGTAACGAATTTAAGGGGCGCATGAATTTTTATGAAAATTTCTCTCCAAATTGGATGGTAACTTAGTGAAGGGGTACACATGCGTTTGAAGTGTACGGGATGTAAGAACAGAGATGGCGCAAGGACTTTGCTGGTGTTCATCTAATTATTACTGTATGGTGTTCTACAGTAAAAGTAAGAAGTATGTATTATTTTTTAAGTATTGCCTCAATATTTTGCAGGTTCGTTTACTTGCTTATTGCAATTGGAGTCATCCTCTTCATAATCTCTTGTTTTGGTTGCATTGGAACGATCACTAAGAACGGGTGCTGCCTCTCCTGTGTATCCTGATTTCTGGAATGCATTTTGGTACCTATTTAGTATCTTAGGCATATTCTGTACGTAAATAAAGCGTCAGAATTTCCTTAATGTCAGATAGTATTCTGCATTGGTAATCTTGTTGATATTGGTTGAGTTGGGTTGTGCAGCTTTCATATTCTTTGATCACAGCTGGAAAGAGGTGCTTCTGTCATATAAATTGAAAGATGTTATTCTTGTTTTCTTTTGCTTCTTTTATTTGAATTTGGCTGCTAATTTCGGTTTCATTAACAGGAGATTCCGAATGATAAGACTGGCAATTTTGATATGTTTTATGAATTCTTAAAGAAGCATTGGAAAATTGCAAGATGGGTTGCACTTGGAGCTGTTATTTTAGAGGTGAAATTGAGCTTACTGAAAATTGTGTCTTAATATATCCCAAAATCTTCCATCTCCGGACATCTTGTTCTTAAGAAAGTCACAGAAGGAAATATCATATCTGAATTGTGTCTTCGTAATTGGGTGCAATCATGAATTAGAAAGGGATTCTCGTGGGCCTATTCAACCAGTGAAGGATGAAAAAAATCTGTGTTAGCACCAAAAATGGTGTCAATATACTTAACATCAATCAGTCCACAATGGATCATAAACATAATATTAATAGTATGGCTATTTATGAGTTTGTGAGGGTTGTAGACGTTTCATGGTTCCATTATTTGTTGATTGTAATGCTTTCTTAGTTCCGGTTTCCCTCTTGAGCTTATATTGTTAGTTTCTGTAATATGAATTATCTCTATGACCCGCAGATTTTAGTGGTCATACTGGCTCTTGTAGTAAGAGCCGCAAACAGTCCAGCTGACTATGACAGTGATGATGAGTACATCAATCCAAGATCTGCTGTCCGCCAGCCATTGATCAACCGGCAAGGTGTGCCTGCAACCGGAGTTCCTGTTCCAGGTGCCCTAGATAGTCGACCGTCAAGAAATGATGCATGGAGTACGAGAATGAGGGAGAAGGTGATAATATGATCCTCTTGTTAATTGTTATTTCCCAAACCAAAATGTGGATCAGTTGGAATTATTATTAACTCTCTTTGGAAAAATCAATAATGTCCTTCCTCTGTTGCATCATTTTCAGTATGGCCTTGATCCATTGGAATTCACATACAACCCGACGGAGCCAAACAGGTTGCTGCAAAATGCTGCACCGCCTACTGAGGATCGAAGCCGCTGCAGTATCATGTGAAGTCTTGTTGTGCAGAATTTTGTGTTTACTGATGAGCAAGTGATGTCTGCAACTGATTCCACCTGTTGCTTGGTAAAGGTTGCCCAATGTTTTTCCCTTGTTTGTTCTTGTGTCTCAGTATGATGGAAAGTTTCAGCTCTCTTGTTTTCAGACAGTGATACTGATGAATTGATACCTAGTTCGGCTTTACGATGATGAATCCATTTGGCTAAGTTCTATGAGCGGAAAATGTTGAGAATGTTATGTGTGTATATATAATACATATATATATATATATATATATATATATATGATAAGTATTTTATTTATTTATTACCATTTATTAATTTATTATACTTTTTTACCAATTATTAAATTTTATTTCCTTATAACAAGATACGGCTCCATTTATCGCAATCAATTCAAATCCAAAAGTACTAAACCTTGAAATTTATTATTATCAAATTTAAATGAAAATTACTTATTTCAATTGATCAATTGTAAGATCCGTTCTGACTTAATTTTGAAGCAAACAAAGAATTGAACTCATACCTTATTCGAATAATGTTACACAACAAAAAGAAAAAATAAAAATAAAAATTATGAATCAAACTCATATCTTATTCAAATATTTTTTAAAATATTAAAAATCCGAAAAGATGGGTCCGGATAGGATACCCGAATATCCGAATGCCTAATAAACCTTTCCACGAACATTCCTTGGCCGGATTCTCGCCGGAGGTGGCGGCGATGGAGGCGCCGGCGAGTGAAGGGTCGGCGAAGGTGAGGGTGGCGGATCACATATCCCGGGCCGTCCAGTCCACATCCAATCTTCTTCACCTCATGCAGCAGTGGTCTCCTTCCCAGGTCCGGCTCTTCTTCTCCTTTGGTTGCTCTCCGTTTTGGTTTGATTTGAGGTTATATGGGCATTGGTTGGTGGAGAGGTCGTTGGTGACTCCGTGTCCTGAAAAAGAATCGATTTTTTTTTTGTTCTTTTTTCTCACCAGATTATGTATTTTATGAATCTGATTCAATATCATGTCATGGAATGAGGTATCCAATATCGTGTATGTTAGTAGATTATACAATTTGCGAGTCTGTTTCAATTTGATGTCATGGAATGAGGTATCCGATATCATATGTGTATCAGATTATGAAATTTGTGAGTCTGATTAAGCATCATGTGTTCTGGAATGAGGTATTAAATGCCATAAATTTCCGATTATGCATTATGCGAGTCGAATTCAGTATCATGTCACGGTGTGAGGTATCATGTATCATGTATGTAAGGTTATGCATTATTTAGTCTGGTTCAGTGTCATGTTCTGGAATGAGGTAACAAATATGATGTATGGCAGATTATGCATTTTGTGAGTGTGATTCAATATCATGTCATGGAATGATGCATAAATATCATGCGTGTTAGATCATACAAGTTGTTAGTTTGATTCAGTATCATGGGATGGAATAAGGGATCATATATCATCAGTATGGTGTGAAGGGTTACTCCTGAGTCCTGAGTCGGCTGATGAATCCCTTCATGCTAAAAGCTGAATACTTTGGGGGCATTTTTCATTTTCCTTTTTAGAGTTTTGTAGGGATTTAATCTGGATAGGCGAGTGAAGGAGTCTGGTTTGGGAAACAAATATGCTGATTACCAATGGTAGTATTGTGTATGTGGGAGCATTGGGTGAGCTGTCTAGAGGCTTGGAAGATTGTATTTCCCTGGCCTTTTTGCCTCGTTTGGCAGCCCGCAATTGGCACAGTCATGGTAGATGGATCTATGGGAAACCAACTCGAAGGAGGCTATTGAAGAGTTTCTCGAATTGGCATCATCCAGGTAGATTGGGGATGGATACATGATTGTCAGAAAATAAGCACATGTACTTTTTATTCAAGTTTGAGAAATGTCACTTTTACTGCAACTGTGCTGCTGAGGTTGAAGGCATGAAGCATAATATTTTTAAAACACTTCACCAATATATATGCTTTACAATTCTGTTTTTTTTTCGGCGCGGTTAAGTAGGAAAGACCCTAGAAGGCTTTCACTAAGATAGCATTATTTGAAATTCAAGTACAGGTTTTTACATTTCCTATTCGAATTACAATAACAGAAATTGCATTATCCAGTGTAGGAGCTAGTTCTTATAAGGCTGAGCATCAATGGTGTGAATTGTGATAACTTTACTGTTTCATCAACCTCATAACCTGGTTGAACTTTCAATTATTGCTGGATCCATTTTAAAAAGATTGCCCATGCAAATTACAGCTACTGAATAGGAGATCAAAACTGCTTTACATTTATCTTGTCTATATTTTATGTTTATAGGCGCTTCTTACAAGTCTTCCAAAGAACCTTTTGGTAAAAGCTTCCGTCATTAAGAACACGGAACAGGTAAAATGCAGCTGATTTGGCACAATTCTAGACTTGTGATCAAGTTTTATTTATATGGAAACATGAATGTTGAACCAGGTGCTTGAGCAAATGCCGCAAGTTCTTTCTTCCTTGGATGCTTACATGGTACATGGCTTGCAGAGGTGGAGTTTTTAGTTGTACACCTTTAATTTACACGGATATCTGTTGAACAAAGAGGCAATAAAAAAGGCTTTCTTTCCTCAATTTCTTCTCTATTTGATCACTATGTTTACCCTATATGCTATTCTATTTTTGTTCTCAACATTTATTCGTAATGCTCTCAAATGAAGTGAGTGGTCTGTTTTAAGAATAAAACAATGTGGTTTAAAGGTTTTATTGTGAACTCTTATATTATTTAATGTTGGTTTTCAATGCCAATACTTCCTGCTGTTTCACTTGGGAGCAGTAACACAGCTGCTAGCTAACATGGAGAGTAGTCAAGTGAAGCATGTGCCTCAAAATCATCCATTAGTAGAGGTATTGTTTTGATTTGGTCCTACTACAGAATATCTCTCTCACTTTCTTTCCCTTTTCATTTTCCATTATAGCAAATCTCATTGGGGAAAATTTTAGAGATGCCAATAAGTGTTATTTAACACTTGTTAGTTGGAAAATTTTCTGAAACTTAAACTACTGTGCAGCATCTTATCAATTTTCATGAGCTGAGCCTTAAATTCTTTTGTTTTTTGTGAAATCATGAGCTGTGAGAATGCTACTATTGATTACACAAATCCTGTCTCGTATCTTTCTAATTAAAACTATCTTTATTTTGTGTAGGAACTGGAGCTCACAATCGAACCATTGGAAGACACTTAAATCATGAATTTGTAGTCTTTGTGCTGGGGATGCATAAATGGCACTACAAAAAAATTCCACTTTTGCCTATGGCAAGATGTGGAGTATATTTAAGGTTGTCGTGGGATATACTACCATGGGGACTATAGTGTCGTGAATATATATACATTTGAGATATTATCCTACAATTTTCAGAATTATATTATAAACATTACTTTCCTCCATGGTAGTATATCCTGCTCTAACTTTAAATATGTTCTACAACATATCATGGGCAAAAGCAATACTTTTTTTGTAGCGTGGGAAACGTTTAACCAAGAAAGCGAATTAGGACACCTAAAAGTAATATTTCGTCCCAACATCATGCCCAGAAGTAGAAAATGTTGCATCTATTCTATTCTCAACAACAAATGGAAGAATGTAAATACTTCAAATACTTTTCTTATTGCCCCCAGGATAATTGTAACTTTCTAAAATTTACATTCAAAACTGCAGCTCAATTAAGCAATCAAGTTGCAATGCAGCAATAAAATTGAAACGTTCAAACACCACCTTACACTGATTTAGGCTCGCAAATTTCATCAAAAAGTCTAAACCAGATTTGGTAAAAAATCAGAAGTTTATGGGTACTCGATCATCTTCTATGGTACACATGGGCACAAAGTTAAAGATTCTCAAGTAGTATTTTGAGCCATAGGCAAGGACAAACTTACAGATCGACAAGAAGAAAAATACGCTGGTAGAGTAGTTCATGAAGTTCTGTTCTTTCAAAGGTGATGAAGAAGTTGCATACGGAAGTAAAGCTGCTGCCACCATTCTTCCTTCCTCCTTCAATATATTGAAAGTAGATGCAGCATTTCTGAGTGCAACAAGAATGAAAAACTAATCAGTTGGAGAAAGAAGAGTAAAAACAATGCCAGAAAGGAGAATAACAGGATCTACCGAATCAACAGCTTCCAGCTTCATCCCTATATAGTACGAAGTGTCTGAGCACAGGACTGACGAGTTCAACATGCTTTCCACAGCCAAGGATCAGAATTTCTAGAAAAATAGAAAAGAAACAAAACCATGATCTCATAAAACTAATGAAGTAATTTTATTCGGTTTAAAGTAATAAATATCAGCAACTCTTCTAACATTTTGAGGTGGATGCAACTTGTAAGAGAGGTGGTATATTGCAATGACACAGATGACTTTGACTTGATGTTACAAACGATAAAACTGAAAACTACCGTATTACGTAAACAATCACACAAAAAAGCAAAAGTTATAACCTGGTGTTGGCTTCAAAATTTTGAAGATACCAAGATGCAGAAGACACAAATAAATGCGTTTGTCAACAAAAAAATAACTTTGCGCGGCAATTCACCTCAATAGGAACCATGGTTCTTCTAAAAGAAAAGATGGAATAAATTACCAAAGGACACCTTTTTAAGAAAGTAACATCTTTTTACATTAATACCAATAAAAAATTATTTCACAATTTCGCGTACTCATGCACATGTCAATGTCCAGATTAATTTTGGAGAGAGAAAAATCAGGACAGTTTAGTCCACACAGAAATCAGAAAATCATACAAATAATGCTAAGCTGCCTGCAAATTTTCGATTATATAAAGATTTTCTATATTTAAAAGGATTATCAATGCAAAGAATCAACTCTCATGAATGAAGCGCAAATAAGGTAGAAAGGAGATAGTAGATTGCTTCAGTCAATGTGAGATTAATAAAAACTATTATATTTACATTTATTGGAAAAGACTAGATACCTGTCAGGATTTATCTCTGAGAACTTTTTAGGATTCCTAGGCATGAGCAGTTTGTCAACTATAAGCAAGCTACCTTCATAATCAACACCATTCACCTTAAATCCAGTCTCTGTATACCTAAAACAGAAGTAATTACAATAAGTTGTAAGCAATTTCAATTATAACAATAATGGTTGATGAAACTGCATACAAAATAGTAAAAAAACGGTAAATCTCCATCACTCTTATGGGAAAAGGGGATGTTTGCAACAAAATTTGATGCCTCCATAAAATTATTGATCATGTCTACTGTATTTCATTTATAAAGACAACTCAAAAGAGGAAGAAAAAATAAAAGAATTATTTCTTTAATTATCAATGGACTATTCCTCTATGAAGCTAAACTTTTGCTACCACCTGTATATGCTTCATAGGAATCACCAAATGAACTAGATGCATTCACTATCCACTAATTTCCATTCTATCTAGCTTTCAGAGAAGAATTTATAACTATACCAAAGCAGGTTAAAAATCTATTTCATTTAATAAAAGTAAAAATTTTCAGCCATTTGCCTGAGTCAAGTTTTCAGGATTTATTTAGTCAATGTGAGTTGATTCATGATCCCGTAATTCTGCCTTCTGTGATGACTATAAATTCGTGCCAACGAGATGATGGAGTTTTTGAGGAGAACTCAATGATGAAAGCAGGAAGAAGGAACAGAGTTGTCATACTATAAAAAAGAGGTAGTTTGGCACCATATATTTATACGGCATAGCATTTCCTGCTTGTGTATATAAAAGTATACACTTAAAACAGAAAAGCAAGCTTATAACCTGGTAAATGCCAATACTAAACAAAGGATTTACATTATGTCCTTAAAATGTGATTGTTTTTACCATGGTTTTACATTATTAAATTATAATGTAAAAAAACCGATCAATTGGTAAGACAAAATCCATTCCACCAACCCCAACATAGCTGGGGGAAGAAGTGATAGACGATGATGATAATAGAATCTTGTTTATCCTTGATTTATTATTTACATACTCATTACCACACAAAACAAAATTATCAACCAAAATGAAGCATAATCATAATTATCAACAAAAACATACCATACGTCGACGGGGTAAGTTAGTTTGGCACCTAATACTTATATGAGCACCATATTTCCTCTAACGTACTAAAAACTAAGATTAAAACCTTAAAAACTCGAAAATTCACAGTTCAGAGTAATTATCTACACCATTAGTTTAAAAGTTTTTAGATGGTTTTACATCGTCAATTAAGGCTTGAAAGACCAATAAATTGGTGGCACAAAATCCATTCCACTAACCCCAGCTTTGCTGATGAATAGACTCTTAACAAATCTTTGATTCAAAATTTACACACTGACCACCACAAAAGCCAAATTAAAATTAAAAATGAAGCACAATCATATCTACAATTCTCATTTTCAAAAATCACACACACACACACACACAACACACACACACACACACAC
>JAVDBV010000656.1:0-11065 GCA_032619315.1 Piper longum
CGTGGAATTGCCTCCGCAGGTGTGCAGATACGAAATTAGGTGGGAGAAGCCATTGACTTCGAGAGCATGGAGCAAGATAAACATGAGGACTCCCTTTTAATTTTATTTGAGTTATATATGTGGCTATGGGAAACGGTCCTAGATAGTGGGAACAAAGCTTATGCATTGTTGTTAAATTTTTAACATTCAGCAACTTATTAGTTTGTTTAAGTAACACCTGACCATCTAGGCCCAATTAAATAATTGAAAAATCGCGGGTCGTTACAGTATATACAACAAGTTATGTTGCAATTAAACAAGGAACCAAGTAAGCAACCCAAGGGTGTACTCCCTGGCCAACCAGAACAACCAAGGAAAGATGGTCAATAGCATTGTAAAGCTATAACAACCCGAAGTGATATTACTTTACAAGAACTAGTTCAGCCCAATGAAGTTAAGGAAAAAGATGAAAAGCCAAACAACGAACATGAACTCAATACATTGGTTAGTTTACTCAAAAGCAAATAAAAGAGAAAAATGAGGTACATACAGAAGAGGTCGAAAAACAAGTATCATTTCCTTCTAGATTGAGGAAACAAAGTGATGAAAAATATTTCAAAAAATTTCTTGGTATATTTAAGAAATTGCAAATTAACGTACCTTTCGCTGAAGTATTGGAACAGATGCCTAGTTATGTAAATTATTTGAAGGATATTCTAGCAAAGAAAGAAGAGTAGATGACAATGAAGTTGTGGTCATGACAGAGGAATGTAGTGTTGTCCTCTAAAGAAAACTACCTCCTAAGATAAAAGACTTAGGAAATGTTCAGTGTAGTGCTTTATGTGACTTAGGTTTTAGCATTAATCTTATGTCTTTTTCTATTTTCAAAAGGTTAGGAATCAAGGATATTGCTCCTACCAACATCACACTCCAGTTGGCTGATCGATCATTGGTATATCCTAAAGGAGTCATTGAAGATGTTTTAATAAAGATTGACAAGTTTATCTTTCCTGCAGATTTTGTGGTGCTCGAAATGGATGGGAGGAATGACGATATACCACTCATTGTCAGGAGAGGTTTTGTGGCAGTTGGGAGAACACTGATCGACGTGGCAGCTGGAAAACTTACACTTAGGGTAAACAATGAATATGTCACATACAACATTTTTAAATCCATGAATTGCCCGGATACAACATATGATTGTTCTAGAATTGAACTATGTGATAAAATAATGTACAAATGGGATCAGTTGAGTGGTTCATTATATAAAGCCCTAAATTCTCTTTGTGAAGAAGATATTGATGTTGAATAGATGGTTATAGTATTAGATTTGCAACCGATCTTGCCTAGGAAATTCTGAGTTGTAGAACCTTTAGATCTACCATTCAACAGATTACTGCCATCAATTGAAATACCACCTATTTTGGACTTAAAACAACTTCCAAAGCATCTCAAGTGTACTTTCTTAGGGCCTAATGACACTCTTCCTATTATTATTTCTTTAGAGCTAACTATGTTGCATGAAGAGAAGTTGATTAGAATACTAAAGGATCGCATGTCAGCTATTGTTTGGACTATAGAAGATATAAAAGGCATCGATCCATCCTTTTGTATGCATAGGATCAACTTAGTGGATGGATGAAGTCCAACTGTAGAGCACCAGCGACGACTCAACCCCAACATGAAAGAAGTCGTCAAGAAGGAAAATATTAAGTGGTTGGATGCCTGAGTGATATATCTGATTGCTTATAGCACTTGGGTAAGTCCAGTACAATGTGTACCAAAGAAAGGAGGTATAAGTGTGGTAAAGAGTGAGAGAGATGAACTAATTTCTACAAGAGCCATCACAGGATGGCCTGTGTGCATGGACTACAGGAAGCTCAACAAGGCTACGAAAAATGATCACTTTCCTCTTCCTTTTATTAATCAAATGCTTGATAGATTAGCAGGGAATGCTTACTTTTGTTTTCTTGATGGATATTCAGGTTACAATTAGATTACCATTGCACCCAAGGATCAAGAGAAGACAGCATTCACTTGTCCTTATGGCACTTTTACTTTTCAGCGAATGCCCTTTGGCTTGTGTAACGCTCCTGCTACATTTCAAAGATGCATGATGGCCATCTTTACTAATCTGATTAAACATGGCCTAGAAGTATTTATGGATGACTTTACTATTTTTAGAGAGATTGTTGATGACTGCTTATCTATTTTATCTTGTGTTCTTAAACGTTGTCAAGACATTAATCTTGTTCTTAATTGAGAAAAATATCATTTTATGGTACAAAAAGGAATAGTTTTGGGACCTAAAGTTTCATGCAAAGGACTTGAAGTAGACAAGGCAAAAGTTGTAGTTATAGAGAAGCTCCCACCTTCTACATATGTGAAAGAAATTAATAGTTTTCTAGGACATGCGGGATTCTATAGACGGTTTATAAAAGATTTTTCTCAAATCTCAAAACCTTTATGTGCATTACTAGAAAAACATGCAATTTTTTATTTTGATGATGCATGTTTGAAAGCTTTTGAAACTTTGAAACAAAAATTGATTTTAGCTCCCATTGTGATTGCACCGGATTGGTCACGACCTTTTGAACTAATGTGTAATGATAGTGACCATGCAATAGTTGTCGTATTAGGCCAAAGGAAGGGAACATTTTTCTATGTTATCTACTATATTAGTAAGACATTGAATGATGAACAACGCAATTATACTACAACTGAAAAGGAATTGTTAACAGTAGTGCATGTTGTTGATAAGTTTAGATCATATTTGCTAAGTTCAAAGGTTATTGTATATACTGATCATGCTGCGCTAAAATAACTTTTGTCTAAGAAGGATTCAAAACCTAAGCTAATCCATTGGGTTCTTTTATTGCAGGAATTTGATGTGGAGATTAAATACAAGAAAGGAAGCGAGAATGTTGTAGCGGACCACCTTTTTTGGTTGAGCCAAGCACACAACGTTAAGGATGATCCACCTGTGAATGAGGTTTTCTCTGATGAAAATATATTGGCCATTGAAATTGGTGTTGTCCCATGATTTGCTAATTTAGCGAATTACTTGGTGAGTGGGAAGATGCCATCAGACTTGAACTTTCAACAAAAGAAATAATTTCTTTACGAGGCTAAGACATATTTTTGGGATGACGCTCTTCTCTTCAAGCAATGCGCTAATGGAATGATAAGAAGATATATACCAGAAGATGAAATGGAGTCCATACTTCATCACTGTCACTCAACAAATTATGTTAGGCACTTTGGAAGCACTAGGACAGTGATGAAAGTTCTCCAATCTGGATTATTTTGGCCTACACTATTTAAAGATAGAAGACATTTTATTGAGAGATGTGATCGCTATCAAACAGCTGGAAATCTGTCAAGGAAAAATAAAATGCCTTTTAACTCTATTCTTGAAGTAGAATTATTTGATGTATGGGGTATAGATTCTATGGGTTCTTTTCCTCCATCAAACTCTAACACTTATATTCTTTTAGCTGTAGATTATGTTTCTAAATGGGTTAAAGCAGTGGCTATACCTTTGAATGATGCCACGGTAGTGGTTAAGTTTTTAAAGAAGAATACCTTTACAAGATTTGGTACACCTTGCACAATCATTAGTGATGGAGGGTCTCACTTTTGCAATAGGTAATTTAAAGCTTTATTGGCTAAGTATAGAGTGAAACATAAGGTTGCCACCGCTTACCATCCACAAACTTACGGCCAGGCTGAAGTATCCAATCGAGAGATCCTTAAAATTCTAGAGAATATAGTAAAAGGTAATAGAAACGATTGGTCTATTCGGTTAAATGATGCTCTATGGGCTTACAAAACAGCTTTCAAGACACCAATTGGCATGTCTCCTTATCGATTAGTGTTTGGAAAGGTTTGTCATCTTCCCCTAAAATTAGAGCATAAAGCTTTTTGGTCCATTAAGGAATTAAATTTTAACTTGGAAGCATGTGGAATAATGAGACTACAACAACTTATTGAATTAGAAGAAATTAGGAGAGCTTTTTGTGAAAATGCCAAGATCTATAAGGAGAAAGCCAAAGCATGGCATGATCAAAGAATTGCTTCTAAACAATTTTCCCTTGGAAAAAAGGTATTGTAATATGATTCAAAGTTGAAAATTTTCAAAGGGAAATTGACATCAAGATGGTCTGGTCCTTGCATAGTACAAACAGTTTTTTCACATGGTGCAATTGAAATTATGACTGAACAAGGAGATCGATCATTTAAAGTCAATGGAAGTAGACTAAAACACTATTATGAAGGGGAGAAACTTTGGAAGTCCTCCATCACATTAAATAAAGAATGAGAAACTGGAGTCTAGCTATAGACGTTAAACCAAGCACTTCTTGGGAGGCAACCCAAGTGATTTTTTAAAAAGATTATTTTTATTTGTTGTTTTTTTTTATTTTGTAGAATGGATCAAATGCAAATTTAGTTATTCATAATAATCATCCACCGACAAGTTGGTTAAGGGAGTTCTGTTTCACTTCTATCTTTTTATTTTTATTTCTTTTAGTGTGTAGGGATGCCTTAACTTTGTGCATATTGCTCATGCTTGATTCATGTTTAGATTTAGATATATATATATATATAGTTTAGTATGAAAATTTTATTATGAAATAGTATTTTAGTCTTTTGGTTCAATGATAGATACATGTGAATTAGTCTTACCTTTCTTGGGAAAATTTGATTAATTCGAGAGTTGGTTGTCTACCATATATCTGTGGGACGATATTTGGACATTTATCATTATATTACTCGTTCCGACCTTGTACACTTGCACATCATTTAAATTATTCGAACACTGATTCGGGTAACAACCAAACCGAGAGTAAAACCTTTGGGCTGACGGCCCGAGTTTTACACCATAGTTGCTTAAAGAACCTTTTTTCCCTTTGGGTCATGATCCTTATCTTTGGTTGGACACTCACGCATTACATCTCCAAACCCTTTGTAGTTGTAACATTACATCTTGTCCTTGGTATTTTTCTTCTTTTCCTTAGACTTTATCGCTTTTCCTTCATCCCTTTGTCTTCTTAACGTGTTGGCTCATAACTTCTTCTTAAAGAACTTCTTGACGTTTCTTGTGAGTAGAGTCATCTCCTCAACTAGGTCTTCATCTTCTTTTTACATGAAGATCCTTAAGGCCAAATCCTTCTTCTTCTTCTTATTTATCGCCATCTCCTCGTTTATTTGCAAGGTGTTCTCATGAGTGATGAGAGATCTGAAAAGTTTGTCTATGGTCATGGTGGAAAGTCCTTTAGCTTCCTCAATTGCCGTCACCTTGGGCCTTCGTTCCTTTGGAAGAGATAAAAGAAACTTGTGGTTGAACTTCGCCTTTCCAATAGTTTTTCTGGTTCCTTTGAGACCTACAACAATATCATCAAATATATTATACATTGTGTTTTTTGTCTCATTTCCCTCTACCTTAATAATGTTCTGTTTAAGAGTTAGGAGGCTATTCATATGTTCTTTTACTTGAGTGGTTCCCTCATGGGTAACTTCAAGTAAATCTTATAAATCTTTGGCGGTAGTGCAAAATGAAACCCTATTGAATTCGGTCTTATTTAAGGCACAATCCAAGGCATTTGTAACCTTTCCATTGATAGTATATGTCTTCTTCTCTTGCTCACTTCAAGAATCCCTACTGAGAAGGGGATCTTGGTGACCACATAATATAATTTACCAAACATCAAAATCATTAAAAGATAAGAAAATTCTCATTCATGTCTTCTAATAGTCGTAATTTGATCCATTGAGTAGGGTGGTCTTGTAGTGGAAAGCCCCATGGTTTCCTTGGCTTGTTGTTTGTCCTAACTGAAGCTATGATACCAATTGAAAGATCACCTAATGCTGAAGAGTGCTAACTACAAACATTTATCCAAAATAGTTAGAGCTTCACAATCTTTGAGGTCTTATAAAGATCACAATATTAGACATTAATGCAGCACCAATTTTCAGCACATGTAATCAACAAGCAACTAGGTACAATAATGAATAGGAAAGGCAAGCAGTCAAATAGAATTCAAATAATAGTGTTTGTGTGTGTGTGTGTGTGTGTGTGTGTGTGTGTGTGTGTGTGTATGTGTGTGTGTGGTGCCATAAGTTCTATTCTAAATTGCTACTTGTGTTGGTGAACAAGTTAAACCAAACAAGTAGAGAAGTGGAATAGAACTTTAAACAATTTAACTCCAAATAGAAATCAAGTTAAACACAAGGGAGTTAAGCAAGTGTGCAAATCAAGTGGTAAAAACAAATAGCACAAGCCCATGAAAAGAAAGAGAAGGGAGAGGGCACAAATAAAATTTTTGAAGAGGTTCCCAACTAGTACGTCCTCCCTTCTAATTAACCAAGTCCTTTAATGAGTAGGGCTTCATAACTCCACTACAAGGTTGACTTATATTAGGATAGTGTGTCATAGTTGCAGGGTCAAAATTCTAGGTTAGTATAATTACTTGAACTGTTATATATTCCTATTTGGGAGTCGTAGTTAGGTTGAGTTTACATTCGACCACCATGTGCTGCGCGTAATCAGGGTCAACAAATTGACTCAATCCGACACGAGGCAGCACCTACAAAATGTCATATATTCATATTTGGGAGTCTGGATTGGCCTGAGTTCACATTTGACCACCATGCGTTAGCACAACTGGGGTCAACGAATTAGTTCAGTCTGACACGAGGCAACACCCTTAAAATACCTACCCCCATGCCGAAAGGGGTGACAATGTGCAGTGGCACAAGACGACTCATTGTGCACTTGTGATACGTAGAGGATGAGTCAATGGTAAATATCAGTAACTATAGGCCGAGGGCCACGTAGTATATGTGAGCATACATGGGATTGTCGCTGAATGGGCAGCCACCCTCCCAGCATATTAAGAGCTCATAATCACTAAAAGTCAAATTAATGATGTTGTGAAATATATTAATTTTATCTTGTAATTATATGACTTTGTATTTTTATTACTAACGGGGAATTGCCTCCGCAGGTATCAGCATGGAAGGATGGGTAGAGTCAGGACAACTGGAGCACTCTGTTATTAGACTATTCTTTGTACCGCAATAGGATTTTCATTCAGTTCATGGGGCTTAGATTATTCCAAGCTAATATTTTATGTTAAAATATTAAAAAATAAAAGAAAATTAATTTACGAGACACTTAGTTTTGTTTAGTAACACTTGGCCCATGGCTTGGAATAGGTGGGTCATTACACAAATAATAGCCTGTGCTCCTGGCCTCACCCCATAAGTTTTTAGGCAACTTAGCTGAAGAAAAAATACTTCTCATCCTCTCAGAGATAGTCCTATTCATTCTTTCAACCACTCCATTATGTTGAGGAGTATAAGGAACCGTCTTCTCATGCCTAATCTTATACTTGTTACAATATTCATCAAACTCAATAGAACAATATTCACCACCATTATTATTTTTAAGGTATTTCAAGAGCTTACCGGTCTTTCTTTCAACCAATACATGAAAATTCTTAAAGATGTCAAAAACATCACTTTTATTTTTCATGTCATAAGCTCACACATTCTTAAAATTATCATCAATAAAAGTGACAAAATAAATATAACTGGCAAGAGATTTTACCTCTATAGACCCACACACATCATAATGTACGAATTCAAGAACTTCTAACGTCCTTGTACTTGTGCTTGCAAAGGATGTTCTACATTGTTTTCTAACCAAACAATAGTCACAAGGACTAATTTTGATATCCTTGACCTTGGGAAGAAGATTTATATTCTTCAATGTCTAGTCCCTTCTCACTCATACGTCCCAATTGATGGTGCCACAAATCAGTAGTGGAATCAAAAGAGGTGATATTAACCTCTCCTCGAACTAGACTTGTCTCAATCTTTTACAAACTACAACGCTTCTTCCCTTTAACAACAATAAGAGAACCTTTCACAAGTTTCCACACACCTTGTGCCAATAGTGAACCAAATCCTTCATCATCAAGTACTTTGGTTGACAACAAACTCATTCTCAAATTTGGAATATGTATGATATTTTTAAGCACTAATCTGAAACCAGAGTTTGTTACTATATGCACATATCCAAGTCCCACAATTTTGGAAATATCATTATTTCTCATCTTCACTATACCCAAATCTGGAGGTTTATAGGCAGTAAAGAAATTTCTTCTTGAAGTTACATAAAATGATGCTCCAGTCAACTATACAACTAGCATCACAATCAACCGTCAAACAATCATTCTCACAATTAGAAAGAATCACCATGTCATCATGCAAAACATTAGTATTATTTTCTTCTTGATCCTTATTGTCCTTATTTTTCAAGTCTTTCTTGAGCCTCAAACAATCCTTTTTGAATAACATGTCTTATCAAAATAATAACACTTCAACTTCTTCCTAGATTTAGAACTTCCTCAACTTTTGTCCCTTTTGTGTCCATATTTCTTGATCTATCTCTTACCTCTTCTGACACTAATGCATAAGACCCTGAAGTTTGTAGAGATTTTATTCTCACCTCCTAATTCAGTAAACTATTTGTTACCATGTCCATTGTGAATTTTCCACTTAGAGCAGCATTGCTCAAAGAGATCACCAATGTTTCCCAGTTTTCTGGCAATGTGCTGAGGAGCATGATAGCTTGTCATTCCTCATATAAAGTCATCTTCATTCTGGCAAGTTGAGTAATAATATTCTTTATCTCATTTAGATGCTCACTTATATCACTTCCATCCTTATACCTCAAGTTCACTAATTTCCTTATCAAAAGGGTCTTGTTGCTAGCAATATTCCTTTTATAAATTTCTTGGAGTTTATCCCATATAGCTTTTGAAGATGTTAATTCAGAAACATGATGATACACAACTTCATCTACCCATTGTCTCAATCAGGGCATAGCCTTCCTATCCAACTTATTTCAGTCTTTGTCAATCACCTCTGTCAGTTTCTAACCAGTATTGAAATTTTTATAATATAAATTATCAATCATTTTTCTTTTCCAATAGTGTCAGTTATTTGTCCCCGTAAAAGATATCATCTTAATATATTTCCCATCAACCATCTTGTTAAAATACAAATCACAAACATACAAATTAGGCTCTTAGAAATTTTATCGAACACCTAGCGGGAAGAAAATATCAACAACCATAATTTACATCATCCAAAGCAAGCAACTTGGCTCTCATACTACTTGTTGGGATTAACCAAATATAAATCCCTTATTTCAATAACACATAAGGATGAGAAGAAGTACCAAACAAAATATACACACCGCAAACCTAGTTAAACAAAAGTAATTTTACATAGAAACCCCAAATTTGGGGAAATAAACCACGGGGTAAACTACTTGATCAAATTCACTATATCACAACTTGCTACTGAAAATATCCATAGAAGAACAAATTTTCTAATACCAATTTACTGTACTTTATACAACATTCGTATTAATCACAATAAAAGAAAATAGAGAATTATAGATTAAAAACTTAGCGAAGTTACCATTGACGATTGAAACTGAATCTCAACAAAAATTTATCTTTTTTTTAATCAATATAATTTTTCTTTCTCCCCCAGTAGCCCTTTTTTATCCAAAACCAAAGCCGAAAGAAGAAAAATATCCATTGTTATTGTTTCTCTCTCTAACAACCCAAAATGCATTTTTTAAAAATTTTTAAATTTTGTCTAAAATATGGTTATAATTTTATGTATTTACGGAAAATAGACAACCCAACATCCATCACTCATCAATCCTACGCTACCATTTGGTAGATCTAATGCAAAAGAGGGATTTAAGTTAAATATTTTCCAAGTTTTTGAATTTGTGATATACCTGGTAACTCCCCGTCTGCTATTCGACCTTCATAGTGTCATCTCATGTTTGCTACAATTTTAGAGAACTTAAGTATTTTTGCAACCGAGGCAGTAAAATGAAGTGTATAAGAATTTGACCAGCAGGAATTTTCTCTTGTGTACGACTCTTCTCTTCCTTATAAATTGGTGTTTAATATTGGGTTAAAAATAATAATTTAAAAATATTTAAACTTAATTCTTAATGTTTAAAACTTAATTCTACATAGTAAAAATGTAAAAAGCATTAATTAATAAAAATTTATAAGTATCTAAATTATTTTACATTTATTTACGTATATAAATTTTTGGTAGTGGAAACGTTATTTAAATTTGACTTATAACCCATATAAGTTATATGGATTGTAAGTCATATGTATAACATCTATTATAATTATTTGAAACTTACCTTCTCAAAGATACAGAAAACAATAAATGAGAAGTGTAAGCATGCATACCCGGGGATCCAAATCGAAGTGTTTTTTTTTTAAAAAAAAAAGCTTCCAAATCAAAGAATTGGGCAAGCAAAAGGTGCAACAAATTGTTAAATTTCCTAACTGAACACGACACCACAAATTTTCACGTGAATCACACCCACGTTCGTTCGCTGTTACCATCAAACTCCCCACATCTATGGCTGTGCTCATTTTTTGTGTCGTCATATCACAAAATTCCCACGAGTAGTTTGGAAGAAAAAAGGTCCCCTGAGTCACATGGTCATGACCCCACCAAAAATCAGGCATTACATTTCAACTCCAATGAGTCACATTGTGATGCCACTTATTGAAATAACACTAAAAACCCAAAACCCAACGAAGTCTTAGTCACAGGATAATCGGTCGAGTTGGATCAGAATCGGCCGATTTAAATTAGATCGTGCCGATCCGATTTTGGGACCAAATTAGTAAAATAGGAATTACTAAAATACCTTTGTTTTTATATTAAATAAATTACTTACACATGGGAATTACAAAGTGGCAATGACCAAAATACCCCTAAATAACTAAAATATCTTTGTTTTTATATTAAATAAATTATTTATGCATGGGTAAAATAAGAATTCAAATTTGACAATGACCAAAATACCCTTACATTACGCAAATACCCTTAATTTTATATTAAATAAATTATTTGTGTATAGGTAAAATGGGAATTGAAAATTGATAATGACTAAAATGCCTCCCCTTATCCTCCCTCCGCCGCCGCTGCCCGTTCGCTCCGATGGGGCGGGGCTGAGCCGCCT
>JAVDBV010000661.1:0-12804 GCA_032619315.1 Piper longum
CGGCGGCGGCAGCGGCCAGGCGGCACATGGGGATGGTTGGGGTTTTGGGTAAAAGGGGGAAAAGGTGTCGGGGAAAGAAAAACACGTTGGGTGGCAATCTCGTAAATAAAACTTGACTTGACTCCGTCTCGAGTCAAAAATAATAATTAATGCGTAATAAATCCTAAAAAATCCAAAAAAATCGGGAAAATCTCATAAAATAAAATAAAACACACAACATCCAAATGACATGCTCTATAACTATTAACCCACCCAAACTACCCCATAACGCATCCTGACACGGTAAATGGCCTAAAACTATTTTTACAGTCACAAAATAAAGAAATCTAAAACCATCAACTGTATACTCTCATATATTCTGATAACTCATTCTCTGCTCATTCATGACGTTATTATCACATACTCGGGTACACATGACCCCTCGTAGCTCATACACGTGACCGGCATCGGCTCCGTACATGTGTTCTAAAATATACTCGACTCGAACCGACGGCTGAACCGATCGGCTAACGACTATAAAACCGTGACTTGAATCACAGGTTTTACATGGATAGGTTGCTGTTTCTTCTTATTGTCAATAGGAAAACCAAATGTCATTATATAAAAGGAATTGCTGTAGAGCCGAAGAGAGTTTGTCGGCGGTGGAAGCAGGGAAGAAGAAATGATTATAAGTGGGTTTGGGCTCACCCACTCGCCCATTATTGGTTGGGTAAACAAAAAATCGAACAAGTTGTTCGCTTTGAGGATTATTGGTGTAACTGATCATGCTCGAAGTGTTGTCCATAATTCAGCCTGTGCTTGTCCATCAGACAAGTTCATCTCAGACCGATCTCGATTTAATTCGGATCAACTTAAACTTCAACTCAAGATAGATTCTCCTACTACAATTGGATTGAGGCTCTTCAATAGATTTTCCTCATCAAGGTGGTTGAGTTGGGTATATGGAGTTAAGGAATTAAAGTGGTAAAAATCCCACTAAGCTTTGTAGTTTGTAATATTCAAAGAAAATAGTGAATTGTGAGTATCAATTTCACCATGGACTGACTTAGGGATTCGAGTTGACCTTAAGGAACTACTTAAAAATTTCTTGTATGTCATTTTGGTGCTTTTGACAGTATTTGTATTATTTTATATTATCATATTATCTCTTTGCGCAGTAAAGGCGCCTCAGTCCCACTAAACCTTTCAAACCCGGATCGAATCACAAAGACAACGGCCTGCGAGGGCGGACGATCCCGCGCCCGAACAATGTGTGACATATCGGATTCTATTTTAGACTTGGAATTGAAGGTATTAGACATGATGTCAATTTCAGTCTTGATGCTTGGACTTAAACTTGGGCCCAAGCTAAAGCTTTAATGAAACCTTGAAAACCGGAATGTCTATGTAGAACCTAAAGTTTTGAACTAAGTTTAAATTTCAAACTTGAAAAGGAAATTAGTGTTAGAGTTGGACGAGCCTTCTCAACATTAATGCTCAAATGGTTAATAGTGTACAAAATTACAAATTTATGTGGCTATATAAAGAGCTTAGTGCATATGGGAAAAGGTTGTGATTATCCTTGCCATTGTAAAGGTGTACTAATGTAGATGAGAGCTAAATACAAATATTCAATTAAGAAATAGTTAGATCATCACAATCCTTAAACCTTATAAAGATCACAAGCATGAGCAATTAATAGCAGAAAGGATTTAAATAATTAATCACAAATAATTAATATTGTAATTTCAAGATTTGGCCTAAACAAAACCTGATAATAGAATTTGGTAAACTATTTATTGGACTACTAACATCTGACTGAGAATGCTGAAGAAGATCCCAGCCCCCAATAAGCTTAAAGATAAAAAACTCGCACAAGACAACTAACATATACGTGTTTATTAGTAGGACTCAAAACTTAATCTACTAATATTACCAAGTTGACTTTCACGGATACGATTAACTCACTGATGCCATTAACAAATTGGGTAGACTACGAGGTGGCCAAGCCGGTCACGGATCTGGCCTTAGGCGACAATTTTTCCATTGATGACGATGATGGGCAACCGCCCAAATCGATAGGGGACGATCGGGAGTTAGATTCAAAGACGTTCTAGTGGCCGGAAATGACATCTGCTGACGGTGGTGGCGGGGGAAAGTTCTGGCTGGGAGGAATGTCATTGGGGAATTATTGTAGCTTGCTGGCAATCTTTACGGCTAACAGCGGCGAGGCCTGACTGGGGCTCGTTTTTGACAATGTGGAGAGTCGAGTGGGAGTTCAGTTGTAGCCAGCGGTGATTTGTGCCTACAAGAATGATGATAGAAAGTTGGTAGCTTTGGCCTATGTCCTTGCTCTGGAGGGCAGATTCTTGGCTGATTTTCGGCATTGACGACCTTTCCAGTGGTATATCTTGGTCAGGACTTGTTGTCATGTTTGGGAGAGATTGAGTGGATGTGACGGCACAACCGAAGGCGACCTATGGAGGCCCAAAAATGGACTTGAAGGATGGTTGTTTTCTGTAATTCTCTGCTCTAACTGGTGACTTCACAACGAGAACTCGAAGACGGCAAGGCTTCCTAGATTTGTTGGGGGTCGTGAAGGTAACGCAGTGGTGCAGTGGTTTGGCTGGAGGTAGTCTAGGCTGGCCGGAAGGAGGTCCATAATTTTGTTGCTCATTGGATGTCACAACTCCAAGTAGGGACTTCTCTCAGCTTTTTCCAGCGAGGGTGGGCATCTTCGGCAGTGGCTATTAACTGGATTTTGTCGTGGGCACTCTGATCTTTCCACTGGTAGGCTTGAAGATCGCCGAAGTAGCTTCTCCAGCAAGGGTACTTCTCCCCTATTCTTTCTTCCTTGTCAGCTTCTTCTTCCTCTTCCTTCTTTTCTCTTCTTTATAGCACCACGAGCCCCCCTCATCTTGTTTGAAGCTTTGGCTATTTATAGAGATGAAGATAGGCTTCATTGTTCCACAATTAAAGGCCTCAAATCAGGCCTTCTTCTCCCGATCCTCATCTATTGCTCCCACAAAATTGGAATTGTATTGATGACGTCGTCTTTGTAGGGAAGACAGCTGGGTTTAGACATGGTTGATCGGACATGTCGTCTTTGTTCCTGTTCAATGTTTAACTTTACAAGGTTTTGGTTGCAATAGAAAACTTTATAGAGTTTTTAGAAAATTCTGGCACACATTTTGATTATTTACAATTATAAAAAGTGATAGAGGTGATAAAATTATATTTGGGAAAGGAGAAAGAAAAGGACAAGCGTTAGAAAAATATAAATTGGGGTCTACCCTCTTCTTTTTTTTTTTTCGTAACATTTTGTGAAGCATTTTGAAAACCTCATAAAATATGGGTTATCAACATTATATTTGTGGTATACGAGTTTTAGATAGGGATAGTTTAAGGTTTTACAACTAGATGTACGTTGTTGCAATATTTAATATCCATTGGACTTTTTCATGATATCTCTTTTGCATATATCTTAAAAATTTCGGATTTTCAGAGTGTTCTAATGGGCTAAGTTTTGATTTAAGTCTTAGATCATCACCATTTGAGTTCAGGGTTTTGAAGTTTATTTAGCCATTTTACTTTGATTCGTGTCTGTAGAGTCTTTAATAGGCTCTCAGTCACTTTCGACTTTTGTCTGTGTTGATCCTAACTTTTTGATCATATATATATTGCATATGCCCTAGGTGGACCTCACTAAGCCCACGAGTTCAAATATTTTGATCGTGTCACATGGCAAGATTTTGTTTAGTCATGTTAGCCCTAGCTTTTGCTCACTTTTGAGGAGTTTTTTCTTATATTTTTTAACCATTTTTAGCCTTAGCATGGTCCCCACTTTGGCTTACCGGTCGCCATTATGGCTCACCACCGACTAGACTCTAGTCACCCTTTGACCACCGGAGCACCACCATCATTCCCAGTACCATTATTGGAGCTGCTGCATTCACCGTTGGCTGAGCTGTTTTGTCAATCAGATTCCACCACTACTGCCGCCGGGTGGGCATTTTTTGGAGCCGACTATTTATAATATAATTTTTCAATTTTTTCATACAAAAAAAGGCTTTGAGTAAGAATTAAAAACACAGAAGAATTGCAAGAAATAGTTGTCTATTAGATGTTGGTGAAACAAGTAGGTATTTAATATTTATATTGAGCACTGTTTGATTAATAGTTTTTCTCATTAAGATTATTGTATTTTTTACATGAGTTTTTTTAATGTGATTCCACCGCCGTCGGCCGGCAGCCTGAATCTCTGTGAGTAGACTCTGGTGGTCACCGACATCCACCGTCTCCGGCGTTTCTTCTCCTTCTCATCCCACCATTGCTGCGCCACCAAGCGATCTCGGCTCCGGCGACTGAATCCCTGCTTCCTCCGTTACGTGGAATGTTGCAGAGTAACCATGTATTGTGGGTCAGTTCAAATTCAGCCTTAGGCATATTCCTTTGGCCACTAGATGTCCAATCTTTGTTGCCCAATTGGTAAATTTGCTTGTGGATGGGATATAATATGACTATTTGAATTTCCAAGGCTTAATATTTCTTTTCTGGTTGTAGATTCTCATATATTACGTCTTTCTAGTGAAATTTTTTCCTAGATTTGATTTAGCATAATACTTGTAGATTCCTCTTTGATTACATTTACGTAGTAACAAGCAAGGACATTGACTTGAGAAGGAAGAAAATTTTTTTTGAGAAATGTGACCATCTCCAAAAAAATAATGATTATAACAAGACAGAAGTTGCTAAGAGAATAAGTAAATACATACTTGAGAAAAAGGGCTAGAGGTAATCCATTTATATGGATCACATTGTACTAAAGAGACACAATGCGAGGCTTGCACATCTTCGAAAGGAAATACAATTTGCACATTATTGAGCTGGCATTAAGGAGCTCATGTATAATGCTAGCTAACTTCGTCGAATCCTAACTAATCTTTGAATAAAACCATATAAATGTCCATAATCAGTAAGAAACACATCACCTTGGCCTCCCGAATCCTGTGTTTATCTGTGTATGTCTTACTTAATCGATCTTTAAGATACCTTCAAATCCCCAAATTGTACCTGCAAGACCAAGTTGGTTTTTGCAAAGTATGATCAGCTAACTATGCAACGGCTATAATGGGAGACAGGAATGCAAAACAGAGGTACCTAATGTTGGCATCAGAAGAGAGAGGGCAGCAATTCCTGCAATTTTCTGTGGAAACCCAATTCGAATGACATCCCCGGGGGTCGGATGGCCAGTGGTGAATCCTACAATATTGGATGGAGTGCCAGTTGGGAGGAGGAAGGCAAACTGAGTACCTATAGCTCCAGGGACCATGAGAAGAAGGGGGCTTTCCAAGTGCATGCAGTGGGCAAACTCAATAAGAAGTGGAAGTAGAAGAGTGGTTGTGAAGCCGATGAGGCAGTCGGCTGGAGCCAGGGCAAGATAGGGTGCAGTCTTCAGGAAGTAGAGGAAGGTGGAGAGCACATCAGCAAGGCACTGGTGCGAACACCTTCGGCTATGGCAAAACCAGCGCCCGCGCCCGGAAGGGGTACTATGCTCCAGGGCAGCTTCTTGCACTTGTTCCAGTCCATTAGCTTCTCCTTTTACCAGTGGCCTCCTTTCCTGTTGGGGATTTGCCATCATCACCTTTTACCAGTGGCCTCCTTCGGAGAATACAATTTTGGCTTGGTTCTGGTGGTGGTCTTGATGCATACACTGAGTGGCCGTCTCTGGCAAGGCCGTGAAAAAGGGCTTCCCACCCACTGACCTCGTCTTTGAGGTCCCTTATCATCCACAAGATCACTAGAGCCTGCAACGATTCAAGTATGCCATTACCCAAACCAAGCAATGGCACATCTTCTCAGCATATTTATTGTGTTTGAGATTAATTATGAGCTTAGTCTTGGAGATTGAACTTACTGAAAAGATCCTCACAATCATCTTTTCAGCAAATGCCATTGGACGTGGCAGCCACAAGTAAGTTAAAGCTTGTCAGGTGCTCTGTCAAACTTTAGATTGATACAAATGTAGTAAATTTTCTCAAATGAACTTCGGTTTGCTCTATATGATGTTGCTACGATTTCATTGAACTTTTGTCCCATAGTTGATTTTTAACTATTACATACTATCGTTAAATCTCCTCCTGCATGAGAGATCAGATGCAATTGTGGAGCAAGGAACATGTAAAAATGGAGAATCAAACCGACGTACCAAGCAAATCAAGCTCTCTCTTGAGATGGGTCCTATCCAAGTAGGCCGAAAGCAACTGAGCCGAGGTTTTGGAGCAGTAGTGCAAGCAAAGAATGATCTAGAGTGCGACAAAGATGACGACGGCCAATGGAGGAGCAAAGAAGGCCCAGTCCTGAAGCTTACCGGTTTTGCCTCAGGGAAGTAGGACTGCCACATAGCCACCAAGATGAGGTTCACGCGGGGCCTGTCAGGGGGGTGGTCATGCCACCAACTGCCGCCGAGTATATGACGCCCAGCACCATAGCTTTGGAGAAGCGTGTGACGTCGTGGTGGGCGGAGGTGCCCGACGGCTGCCACTGCACTATTCCGGTGGCTACCGGCATCATCATCACTGCCGTGGGCGTGTTGTGCAACCACATGCTGACAAATGCAGTCGTCGCGCAGATCCCCAGCAGGAGCAGCCTGGTTTCAATGTCTCTCCGGAGAAGAGCAGAGTCACCTTTTTCAATACCAAAATAAATTCCCATCTTAAGTTTTCTTTTATAGGAGCTTCTGATTTATACGCCAAAGATTTATATTCACATGGAGCTAAGTGATGATATTGTTGGAGATTTATACATCTATGTCTATCTTTAGCCAAACTTATCCATGTTCTTGTGTTAGGCAATAGGAAGTTTTGTACTTTGTTGTTTTTCGGAAGGATTTGGGCTTTCGTGATTTGCCGACAGATATAGTGAACCATCGTGTGAAATTGCGTAACATGATCCATGACCTTAGCCGCAGATAAGGTCAAAAAGGGTGATGTAGGAAGAGAAATTAAAAATATTCAATCAAGGCCAACTTTCGATGAACGTTGTAATGCTCGACAGCCAGAGCGAGACTGAAGCTGCCCAGAACCAGAGCAATGGTGTCAGTCATATAAGAGCTGGCCACGACGTCGGACGAAGCAAGGCCAACGAGTGGGAAGAGGAAGAGCGGGGAAAGGGATGTGACGGCCATGTTCCTGCAATCCCTTGGCTTTGGACCACCAACATCTACATAGAAGCATGCTAGCATGCAGGCCACCCGGACCCGAGACAATGGCGAGACTGTTGGCCGTTATAATAGACTTAACGCCGGCAGGGCAAGCTCTCAGGTTGGCCGGGGCCGTCGCCGGACCTTGCACCGGCACGGCAAGAGCTGGTCGCCCATCAGTCGATCAACTCGACACCACCGCCACCCAACAATCTTTCACGCCGATTTTAAAGAAGTTCAGGCGAGAAAATAGACATCAAACTTGCACAACGGCCTTATGGACAAGTTCTTGCATGATCACGACATTCATTTGGGTAAATAAGAGACTGGGTAGGTTTCAACGTTGCATAGATGACTTGTCGTGTGACAAAGCTACTCCAACATGATTGGATTGAATAATTGCAATAGGAGATTTGATTGCCAATGCATTTCCTCTATTGTAATTTGGCATCCACATCCAAAAGTCATCCCTATACCACATGGTTGGCTGGTGTAGGTGTCAACAACGGTGACATAAAGAAGGATATCACTTCTTGTCTAGAATAACAAATAATCAGTGGTTCAAGCGTTACAAAGCCAACTTATTTGATGGGCGGCGGACATTATTGGTGTCAATTATGTTTAGATGTTTTCTCCATATAGGTCGAGAAGATGTTCTTCAACATAGCTGTTTTTTGGATGAGAGTTCATGAATGATGCCTGTTCGGGAGAGGCCAGGTGTGTATGACCATCAACATTGTTGCTCTTTTTTGACATTTTTTTTATAATAATAATTTCTTATATAATTGTTTAACTTTCTTTCCTTTCATGTCACATATGAGTAGCTTGTGTGGCATAGGGCGAATGGCTCTAACTTGCCAGCTATACTAACTCGGTTGGGAGTTGGGAGTTAGGAGTCCTAGGAGACAGTGCTTTCCTTTGTTAAAAGGTGTTTATTTCCTGATTTCCTTGGTGATTCAACACAGTTCAGATTACGATAATCCAACCAGCACCATCTAGAAAAAATGTTCCACCAAGTTCACTTCTTAGGATACTTTTAGTATGCCCCAGTGAAATGATTCGTGACCTTACCATGTAAACGAAGGGTTTCATTTCTTCTAAGAATAATACTCAAAACACTTTAAAGAAACCAAAGCTAATAATGGCTTTTCTTCCAACAAAAAATAAAACCTCTCCCATTGAGAAATAAATGAGCAAGAATCCACAAAGAGAGCAAAAGAGAGCTCTCATTCTTTGGCAAAAAATGGACTGGCTAAGATTAGTTCATACTAATCATTATATAAACATGTCAGTATATGGTGTATCAGGTTTTACACATACAAGGAGTAAGGGGATTTTCCCATAGATCATAGTTAGGAAAAGTTTCTTGGGGGAGGCCGGTCCTCGTCTGATGAGTGATGATAACATCCTCAACGAAATGAGCCCAACCCATGTATGGATCCCCAAAGGACTTCGACATTATTCCCTTGTCTGGTTTTATGGATTTAAGCCGGTGACCCATGTATCTGCGTGCACCGATAATCAGCTTTGCGAAATTGCCGCCATGAGTCATTACAAACACATCAGACTTCAAGCAGACCAAGAAATCCAGAGCTGCCAAGCTAGTGACATGTTTTTGGAAATGATTTAATTCCTCTTTGCTCGTGAGCCCCTCCTTCGTCACCTACAAAAATCCACAACAAGACAGAGAATTTGTCGACTGCCATGACCAATGCTGCAAATATTAATACGAGGGAAACTAGGTAGGTGAGCACAAGTTACCAAATTAGGAAACATGTTTCTCAGAGGTGCCATACGATTCTGCCCACCATAGACTTGACCAGAAGCAACATAAATCTGCGTCTCTTTTGGATAGCCCATTGCTCGAAGGATCACTGCCACTTCCCCGGGTTCAAGGGGGCATCTTCCTCCTTTTCGCTTTTGTAAAGCCAACTGCCAAAGAGGGGATCCATTCTGCGATGAATCATATTAAACAAATGTTAATTTTAAGCCTAACAGAACCAGTATTTAAATTCATGTGAATGGTTAGCATATAGAAGATAAGAGACATCTCCATCGAGCATGGATTAGCATATAGAAGATTAGAGACATCTCCATCGAGCATGGATACAATGCACAAGTTACAAGTTGAGTGGCTTAATCCTTTTGTATCCTCAAGCACCACAACCAAAGAGTTCAAGTGCCAAAGCATTTTTCATGTCCTAGACACATTAATGTTTGGCTGAATGAAATCATTTAAGTCACTGAGATAACCAATGTCACCAAAGCTTAGCTTCCACCAATACATCTACAGATCTTCCTCAAAAAGAATCACTACAATGCCCGCTCAATTGCATTCCAGTGTGACGTTAGCAAAATAAGCATTTACAGTTTCTTATTTGTCATCTAAAATAGATGAAAGTTTTGTTGAAGTCACTTTGTGCTAGATCACTTGTAGGATGACCTAACAAAATATCAATTGATAGGATTTGGCTTTAATTTAGGGAAATCAAGCCTAAACCTATTGCTAAATGTTTCCACACCTATCTTAATTTAGGGGATGAATTTGGCACTACGAGGTTTTCAAGGCCTTATAATCTACTCTTAAAATATAAACTTAATTTTTCATTCATTCGTTTATTTCATAAGAGGGAGTACAACCCTTATTTATAGACTCACAAGTGGACCTACACCATAAACCCACTTTGAATTAATATTGACTCAGTAACCCACACTATTAATAGGCCATAAGCCCGTTTTGGAATTACATTGCTCGACTCACAAAGGACCTGACAAACACATTAGACCCTCGGGTTCTTACATTATTATACTATCTGACACCTTAGCCCACGCCCTACCGGTTCTAATTTTACCTAACATTTTGATTCTTCTTGTCCAAATCACTTCTCTTTTTGTCTAAATCACTTTTTTTTTTTTATGATTCAACATGAACACAACAGAAAATGTTCACAAAACTTAAAAAAAGCTACCTTGTAGCGTTTAGGCCATTCTTTCTGTCTATATGCGGCCATCATTGTCTTCTCCTCTCTTGTCCCAACAAAATCACAAAATGATAAACCTACCATCCCCTTCTCAAATCTCAAATGAAGTGCCCTGATTAATAAAAGGAAGTTAAATAGGATTCAGAGCTGGAAAACTATAAACTTTTCTAATGATAATATAAAACACAAAGTTGCAAATTACATGTATGGATTTGAACTCCCAGTACGATTCCTCATTCTCGCAGCAAGCTGGTCAGCCATATTCTCAATTTCAGGAAGAAACTTCAAAGCATGATAATTCACTCTACATCTTAAGCGATTAATTTCTGGTGGGACGTTATCATATCTGTTGTAAGACAAGTTACATAAGTGATCGACTAAAAAGATAAACATATAATATCTTTCATGCAAGACTTTTTACATACCTTGCTAAAAAAGAAAGGTTTTTTACATTATATCATAAATAAAAATAAGTGCTTAATATATACCTAAACTTACCCAAGCCTATCAACAAAAGGCTTTAAGGCCATTATTTTCTTCTCCTTGATCCGAGGCAACACATTATCAATATAGAACTGTGCTGGAGCATACTTGGGAATGGTTTTAATAGCGCGCCTGTCATTATAAAATCAACAATCATGTAATTAGCTTGTTGCATTCAATTGGTGATATATGCTGACAATAATCTTCCAGAATCAAGAACAGAACTGCAACAAATTTCCCAGACTGCAAGAAAATTGTGTGATTGAAGAAGCAAGCAAATTAAGAACAGTTTACCCTATAATTGTGAAACGCTCAGCTTTATCTGCAACCCAATAAGGTATGTCACGCACTATGTGCACATCATCTTTGAGGTAGTCAATGAAATGATCAACATCAAAAATATCCTCAAATTTCCTGTTCAAATAAAAAGACAAATCATGAGATAGTAGCACACACTTTGTCAATGTTAGAAAGCTATAGGCCTCACAAGGCATTTCCATTGGAAAAGGCAATGCCCCAACATATTTTTCTCAATCTAGCGACGGAAGAAAATTTTCCACCGCCCATTAGCAGTCACAGCAGAAAAAGAAGAGAGAAAAGGTCAATGTTTCGTGAGAGAAGGTTGTTGATGTCTCATCATGAGACAAGTAATAGCTTCAATATTAAGGAAACAAGGCCGATATTCAAATTTAGGACACTTGGTCACAGTGCCGGGCTAAAATGTGTCACACAAAAAGTTCAGGCAACATGACTTACGTTTGGTCCTTCCAAATCTGATCTTGCTTCAATATTGGCAATATAAGAGTTGCATTCATTATTTTTGCCACAGCAACAGCATTGCATATCTGTCAGTATAGGAGGTGTAAGCCGAGCAAAAAAAGTAAAAAACCTGTACAGTTGTATTCCAAAGAGCATTTCAAGAAAGAGGTCTTCATACCTACAGTAAACTGCCTGTGAATGCCAAAGTCAAAACAATGTAATGTACCTCATATAGGGTCATTAAACAAAGGGAGGATTATAAAACACATATAGAGAACTTACAGCTATTCGTTGCTGATTTAAGCCACCCTCGGCATGTATCAATATATATCCACTAGTTTCATTTACTGGGGGAAGATCTGCCACACACCACCACAACATATTAATAGCGTCAAGTAAAAATTAAGCATAGTCCAATAGAGAGAATGCAATCGCATGGACACATAGAATACCACTCCTCACATTCAATAAAAAAAGAAGAACATACTTCCTCTAATTGATTAAACTGCAGAAGTTTTCTATCACAGAAATATCCCAGCACTACCTGAAGCTCCCTTAGTACGTCTTTCAGCACAAGGCTTCCACGAGGTTGTTGCTGAATACGGATTTTCCCAAAGTGAAGGTGGCTCTTTGACCTACTAGAAAGAACGGCACTTCTATTAAACAAAAAAAGCAATAATCCACATCATCAACATGGCAGTTTGTCAGCTATTTCGTTTTTAATTCTACGCATACGGCCCAAATGGAAGTGCCATAAATGTCAAAAGATAACCCTTACTCGTGGACAATGAAGTGTAATTCCCTCTTTGTGACATAAGTATGGTGCATTCTGCATCAAGGAGACAAAGAATTTTATTCAGCACTTTGAATCATGTAAAGATGATATCGATGTTTCCTAGTAAATGAAATTTGACAATCCTGGTGATTTTTTGATACTTATGGTAAGTTAAAAATTAGTTCTCAATTGTTTGCAATAGAAATATCTAAATAAAATAAAACTAGGACTATCAAAAGAAACTCCCCAGGAAACATCATTAGCTTTCATTTCATCACTCTTCCTGAACTATTGAACTTGTTAGCATTCGAACAAACAGTCACAAACATCTATCAGCCAAATTCATAACAATGAAGCAATCTCAATTGCCAAAAAAAAAAATGACATACATAGAACAGTGGTATAAGATCAGAGCTAGCCTATACCCATTCTTGCCGAATTAAAAAAAAAAAGAAGCGAACCACAAAGACAGGTCATCGTTAACTTCGAAAGGACACAAACCAGGCGTCTCCAGACGGACGGGATAGCGACCAAGGCGGCGAGGAGAAGGAAGAGGAGGACGGAAAGAACGATCCTAAGGTAGAGGTCCTTGTCCTTGAGGACGAAGAAGAGGAGGGGAGCGGGTT
>JAVDBV010000662.1:0-15417 GCA_032619315.1 Piper longum
GGGCGGCGAGCTAGGCCTTGACGTCGGCGATGCGGCCGGGGTCGAAGTAGGAGACGGCCTTGCCGTCGTCCGCCACCGCTGGTGAGGCAACGACGGCCATGGATTGCAACGAGGGGGAGTAGAGGGGGGAAGAGGGGAAATCGGGAGAGGGGGGGCGCGATGTGAAAAACACGGGGGTGAGGGTGGTGGCCGTTGGATTCCAATCCAACGGCTAGGGCTCTGTGCGCTGCCTATGCGCTGCCAAACATGGCAGCGCATAGAAGTCTTTCTCTATATGTGCATTCACCAAGGGGCTGACGTAAACAAATGACACAAACCAGAGCAGCCCGACAACCATGGACAGCTCTCATAGCAACATTAGTTCCTTGCTAAGCTTCTTCTAAAATCTTTCCACTAGCTTCAACTCCATCATTTCACAGTCATGATTTTGCAGGAATATCCTTAACTTATTGTTGGGTCTCTTCACCTCCATTAAAATCATTCTAGCCATTAAACTATTTGTCCCGAACATTTTACCACGTGACCTTACTGATTGTAAAGCCCCATTCTGTACCCTAAAGTAACATCAATATGTTGTACCCCTATTACCAAAATAATGTCTTGGAAATCCGAACATCAGACACCTGTGTATTCTCGACTGAAACTCTCTCTCCATTCAAGGCCCGGGTCAATAGTTAACTAGATCCACTCTTAATGTGAGCCACACACGGATCCAAAACTGTAAGTGGAAGTGAAATTTTCGAAACAATCTTATAAGTTCTACTTAAGAGATCTATCAACCCCCTCCTAAGAGCACCCAAAAAAATTAACACAAACAGAAAACAATAGAAAGAAAAACCAAAACACCAAAACCACATACCTGCCAGCAGAATCAGGCACCACTTTACATACTCAAACAAAAGAATCCTTAATTTCAATCAACCAAGACATAACTCTACATACCATGCAATAACATCTCATATTCAGTTCTTCCTTGAGGAGAACCAAAATATTATATTATAATAAATTTATTATATCTTAACTTAATTATATAAAAGACAATACCCAGAAAATACCCCAAGCATCGAATATATACCAACACAAAAAATAATGAATTAAAATAAATGCCAGGAATATATATATATATAGCATAAATGTATAAGTAGGTAAAGATAAATTCCCAAGCATGAGGACCAATACATTGTTGGAAAGTATGTAAGATTAATAGTAGAAAATACATGAACACCAAAAACCCATACCCCTAGTATTCACTAGCAACACTTGAGGCACACCCCCTTCATAATATATATATATATATATATATATATATATATATATCTATATATATATCTATATATATATATGCTAGTAAAAAGTTATCGTTCCGCACAATGAAAATAACTACACAACAAATTGGCATACGAACTCAATAGCTAATATTGAAATAAAACAAGAAGGGATAGAATACCATAAAAAAAACCTGAAAAAAGGAAACTACACTCGAATGCACACTACTGCAGATAGGTACCCTTACCTATCCTCTTTAATCACTATAATGCACCA
Organism: Piper longum; assembly: GCA_032619315.1. NCBI lineage: Eukaryota > Viridiplantae > Streptophyta > Magnoliopsida > Piperales > Piperaceae > Piper > Piper longum. The sequence goes on from JAVDBV010000662.1 coordinate 1,543, forward strand.
TTCCTCTGAGCTTTAAAGTTAAGCCAAGTATACTGCACTCATGACATACACTGTAAAATATAGTACCCATAACCCTACGCCTGTCCAATAAGAAAAGGTATAGAGCCATGCATTGATCCCTTTGACAATAAGACAATTAGGCTCCTCAACAGGTCACATCCTAAGACTTACCCCTCGAAGTAAGACTTGCTTGAAACAATCTCCAATAACTCACCATGGGTTATTTAAACAATGACTAAATGGCTCGAATTAAGAAAGTTTTCTGAAAAGCGCCCTTGCATAATCCTTCCTACAATATAAAACAAGTCACCCATCCAAATAGAAAAGTTTAAAACAAGAAGGGAGTTCTAAACAGGCTTAGTCTCTAAGCTCTAAGCAAATCACCAGCAAATACATACGTCGTAGCCTATAAACAAACCCAAAACATTACATTGGAACCATATGATATAAGCATGAGAATGGATGATAAATTCCTTGATTAATTCGACACACAAATGTTTGCAATATTGAATTTTAAATGAATAATAAAAAGCCAAATAAATATACTAAGTGCAACATTCCTATTTTTAATACGAAAATATGGTAAGAAAAATAGTAAATAACATCATGCACAGTTTCCAAAATCATAAAATGGACACAATTCAAAAGTAACAAAATAATCATTTATGATTATTATATTTTATAATACAACTAAGAAAAATATGGGGTTTACACCAAAAATCATTATTTAGGTTTAGAAACAAGAGAAAAATAAAATACAAATATATTTAAAAATTTCCCTATATTGCAAAAATGAAATGATAATAAAATATTAATATTAAATAATGAAAATGCCAAAAACTATGAAATTTTATCAAGTGATCAATCACTTGAAAAACATCATAAAAATAAATCAAACCATTTTTTGATATATATTAATTAAAAAGGAAACGTATTTAACTAATATAGGTATTGAGAAAAATCAATAAGTTACCAACTTATATAGAAATTACCAAATTTATTTAAATAATACAATAAAAAATATATATATAAAATTCCAAAAATAGTATAACATGATATTTACAAAATAACAAAATTGATGGTAAAAAATTACCAATTTCAGTGTAGAAATGGAGTATTTTGACCCACATGGAAATTTGACATGGAGAATCGAGCCAACAGAGTTTTGACAGCGGAGATGCAAGGTTACTAAGTTGGGCCGATGCATGGGATCCTTGACATGTGGCCAACTCCAACAGATTTTTTACAATGGATTTTAACACTAATGGCGGTGGGAAAGAACACCACAACTAAAAGGGAACATATGTTGGTAACTCAATCCGGAACTCTAATGAGGGGGATATGGGTTATAAAGATGAGGGTATCCAAAGGAAAACAAAAATGGTGAAATAAATCTTTGCATATTATAGAAAGGAAGGTTTACATAGAGAAATGAAAGAGTGCAATAACTATAAAGCAATTATTTATAACCAAGCAAGCTGCTCAGTCAGCACCCACATGTCTAACACGTGGCACGTCTACTAACGTATCATGACACATGGCATGCCACATGACAGCGTCAGCATATTATACCTTGTTGAAAATCCCTAGATAAGGCAAACAAATATTCCCACTAACTCGAGACAAACATTTGTCCATAGAAACGAGAATCGAGGCAAAAAGTCAAATGCTCAACCCACATAGAAAAATCAAAGTTTTACAGGTTGACACAGATTTTAAGAACATATTAAGACATGAAATTTGTTAAAATTTTAACACCAACTGCATGCTTAAGTCCCCAAAACAAACCCACTAATGCGATAATAGTTCTAGACTCCATACTAAACCACACCAAATGACAACAACAAGAAACATCAACCAAAACCAAACCAACTAGTCACCACCGGACCAAAGCCAACTCAACCTGGCTGAAACAAAACCAGCCAGCTGCCATGCAGGCACAAAAGCCAACCAAACAAAAGCTCAACAATACCATATCTAGCCAAAAATACAACTAAACCAAACCAAACCAAACCAAAAGCTAAACCACATTTGAAATCTGGAACCAAAAGAGCTGAGATTTTACATCAATATACTCTTACCAAGTTCAACTTAATACTCTTGCTTGCATCTTGTGTAAACCGCAAGCTTTGGGTTAGGGTTTTACCCACTTGTTGCCCTTCCCAGTTCGGGCCAAATCTCGAGTCAGTTTGAGCTAGACCAACTTTTAAATCATCAGTATATGGCCTAGATTGCCGTATAAGCAAGTTGTTAAGGTTGAGTATGCTCGATATACAAATGATAAATTTACTTATGATACATTAGAGCATGAGTTATCAATTTATACATGAGTTATACGAATTTTTTATTATGTCGGCACAATGTTTTAGGGTCAGATCTAGATCATTGCTGCATTTAGTATCTTATACTCTTTTTCGGGGAACTTTTTTACATGTATCTAAAGGATTTTGGACTACCAGATTACTTGTATGGGCGTAGCATGATTTAAATCTCAGATCTTCATCCAATCAAGATCATGGTTTCAATATTCATTTAGCCTTCTTGCCTCGATTTTTGTCCATAGAGACACTTTTACGTCTCAGGTCAGTTGTCGGGCTTTTAGATCTACCCTGTTGCAAGATCACGAGGTCCACGTCAACCATAACATTGACCAACCAATTTTAGGAGATTTTTTCTTGTACTTTAAGAATATGTTCACCCTAGCACTGCCACTAGTTTTGGATCGCCACTGGCATGAGAACCATGATTGCCTCGTGGCAAACTATCGGCTCAGGCCAAGCTCTGGCAGTGGGATCACAGCAGTAGCTGCCTGCAAGGCCTTTTTCTTTGCCGATTTATATTGCCCGACCACTGCCTTCTTTTGAGGCATTCCAGCATTTGCAAGCCTCCTCTATCAAGAACAACCACCTAGATACCTTTCCCTTCTCGTTGCCAAACTTTTGAGACCACCCATGATCACTGCACTTTGATTGTTGTCGGCGAAGTTGCCATAACCCGCATTGATTCTATCCATTTCTTGTTGTTTTCCAGCCAACCGGTGACCAGCTCTATCGATTACTGTGGCCATCACCTCTACTTCAATGTCCTCTCTCGATCACAACTAGCAGCAGCCCCTGCCATATCGATGCTGGCATTTTTTGGCAATGGGCAATCGGCCTGTAATCGTGTTTACTGCCCAAGCTTGTTTGTTGTCCATGCCCATGTTTGTGTCCACTTGTCTATCCTCGTGTATTCCCAAGCTTGTTTGTTGGACCGAGTTAACATGACTCGACTCAGTCCGGTTCAGCCCAGTTGACTCGATCACCTTTTTCTGTCATTTTTTGCTCATTTTTTGGTAATTTAAGACTCCCTACATTAGTTTAGATGTATATAATAAAATCCATGCCTCGAGTCAAAATTTTATAGTAGTGAACTAGTTAGCTCAGCCTTCAGTTTGAGTCGAGGCCATCTGTGAGCTACAAATGATGATAGTCAAATGTACTTGAGTATACGATGATATGAGAAATGAGTTATGAGAGAATATGACAGTTTGCTATTATATATATATATATACTTTTGAATTATTTTTGGGCTGAATAACACATTACGACACGTTATATAGTCATTTGGGTGGTTTATTAGTGATCGAAGATGTCAATTTGATATTGTTGAGTGTAATATATTTTATAGGATTTTTTATATTTTCTCGATGTTTTTTAAAATTATTAGGTATTAGTTATTATATTTGACTTGAGTAGGACTTGATTTAACTTTTATTCATGAGATTGCCACCCAAACCCTCCTCCAATGCCTTTATCCCCTAAACCCGATCCCCGCCCCTTCCTCAACACCAACGTTGCCTTTAGCCTCAACGTCGTGGCTGATTGACCTCGACGGACATCGCTGGAGCTTCGACATGTCGTCCCTAGTCTTCCCGGCCGCTGTCTGGCCTCCACGATGCCCCGATGCAGTTGGAATGTTCCACGCTCTTGACGGTGATTTCGCTCGCTCTGCCACCGCCGAGCCGTTGTCATCACCCCTTTGACCCAAACGAGCCATCCCCCTCCCCAGGCAATGCGACGGAGACTGGCCAAGAGCCAATAGAGCAAGGCAACAGAGCCCAGCCGACCCACCTCCATTACCGATGACCATTGCTACCGCTGTTGCCCTCACCAAGCCAGTGCAGAACCACTACCCTGATCTAGCAACAGACACCACTGGGTGCCAAATTTTAGTCTTGAACTACCCGACAAACCCTTGTAGTCACCGATCACCCACAATGCGAAGTATGGAATAGGATCTCGCCGACTAGGCACGTGAATACGATTGAAGCTTCTACTTGTCCATTTCGGACTCGCCTCTGGATTGACTCACTCTCATTCTATCGTGATTTATTTTAACAAGTAAGCGGACATGTCGAGTGGTGGATTTATCATATCGCACTTGACACGGTCCATTTAGTCGTATGAATTTTCTGATTAATAACTATAAACGATGAGATCCTTCGAGTTTGTTTTAGAAAACTTAGATCTAGATTATGTTGCATTCCGACCTACTATATTAAAATTCTTACCAGGCCTATCTATATATAGTTTTATCAATTTTCCAATGAGATGTTATACAATGAAAAGTCAACTCACAAGCATCACACGTGATTACATGTGGCAGTTAAAGTGGGCTCTTGATTGGTGAGCAGGCCATGGATTGGTGAGCAGGCCGTTCCATTACTGTTGATTCCTTGTAACTCCACCTTTGAGTTACTCACACTCAGTGAAGTGTTAAAGGATTACGGGTACTGCAATGTAACGCATGTATAGACTTGTGGATTAAAAGGGTACTAAAGACGCCTCTTTTAGAGTAATCAGCCTACGTGCTCAAGTCTAGGAGTGATAAGGAGGATGTACAGAGCTTTAAGAAAACCGATTTTCCCACGCAAGAGATAGTTTTAAAGTATTAAGGCATCTGATGAGTTAGATGGGATGTTGTCGAGCCGATTCCTATTTGCGAGGGAACTGAATTGGGGTGTTACCATCTTTGTATCAGAGCTAACCTTTAGTTGATTAAGATGGTAGATGTTATTATAGGTTACATGTGTGCCGAAGCTGTATAAGTTGTGTCGGCATTTATTATTTTTGTTTCTAGATTTTCTTACCAATCATTGATGTGATGGTGTGGTTACATTAGAGCAGTGATTACTAACTAGTAGGATGGTGAGACAGACTCGTAGGATACAAATTAGAGCCCTATTCACTCCATTACGCATACAGGATAGTCACAGCAATGGTCACAGTGACACGACTTCTAACCAACCGAGAACTGCTATGCCACCATGAGAGGCCAGTGTGCAAGTCTTAGTTTGTCAATGCAGTGAAAGCTGTCACCATGACAGTCACCACAGTAGGAGTAGTCGAAATGAGAGAGATGCATCGATTGCCAGATAGGGGTAGGAATTCGCAAGAGACCTCATATAGATAGCCCTCTAAGTGGCTAGGGTGGAAAAGAGACCAATAGTGGATGATGAGGCATGGGAGAGCTAGCAATTCTGATGGGCACTCCACCGCTGCTTCCTCCTCCACTTCTACAATAGAGGACTACTCCAATAACTGCTCCTCTGTTTGCCCCATTTCAGGCCAAAATGGGCCCAAATGTCAATGAACCCATAGTAGAAGGTAGCAGGCAGACTACCAGTAGAAGTGGAGATGTAGGATTTGACAATGTACCAATAGATACAAGACCATAATTTTTGCCGTATGAGCTAGGAGAAAGGTCCAACAGATTAAGTGATGCAAGAAACTTGGAATAGTGGTAGTATGAGAAATTTGTGAAGCATGGTGGATATCCATTTTTGGGGAAATTAGATATAAAAGAGGCATTCTGTGGATATTATCAGCCATAAGAGTGTTCAACAACATGGCAGGTTCGATGCAGCACCGACTACATATCATTACATGGGCATTCCAAGATGAAGCTAGAATATAGTGGGATGCCACAAAATTCCACATTTTCCCACAGACAACCTGAGGATGGAAGCAAGCATTTATGTATCAATTACAGGATGTTAAACCATGTAACTATGAAGAACATATACCCTCCACCAAGCATTGATGATCTATTCGGCCTCAGTAGTCATCTTCTCGAAGATAGATTTGAGTTCACGATACTACAAAATGAAGATTAGAGCAGAAAACATCCCAAAGACTACATTCATGACCAGATATGGCCACTGTGAGTTTTTGGTCATGCCTTTTATAATGACTAATGCTCCATCAATATTTATGGACTTGATGAAAGAGTATTCATGCCATATTTGGACCAATTCGTGATCATATTTGTAGACGGCATAAGCAACATCTGAGGATCGTGTTGCAGACATTGATGGAGCACAGATTGTATGGAACTTTTTTGGAGTCAAATTTTTGTCTCTCATAGGTGAACTTTATCAGCCTTATCATCTAAGTAGCAAGTATGTCAATTGATCCAGCCAAGATAGAAGCAATAGTATAGTGGGAACAACCAAAGATACCTACAGATGTTCAGAGTTTTATTAGCTTGGATGGGTACTAAAGATGGTTCATTTAGGTTTTCGCTTCCATAGCAACCCCTCTTATATGGATGACTAGGAAGGAGGAACGATTTAGATGGATAGATGACTGTGAGCAAAGTTTTAGGACACTTAAGGAGAGGTCAACTTCAGTGCCTGTCCTCACATTGCCTAAAGGACATGAAGATTTTGTAGTTTCTAGAGATGCCTTACGCATTGCTCTAGGTTGTGTTTTACTGAAGAAGGATAAGGCTATAGCTTATGCATCTCGTGAGCTCCAAGTGCATGTGCATAACTATGATACACACATCCCAGGGCACGCCACAGTCATATTCGCTCTCAAAATATGGAGGCATTACTTGTATGGAACATCTTTCAGATTCTTGAGTGATCATTAAAGTCTTAAATATATCTTCACAGGAAAGGATTTTAAAGGTAAACAGAGAAGATGGTTAGAGCTGGTATTAGACTACAAGATTGGCTTAGTGTACAACTAGGGTAAAACAAATGTGGTAGCATATGCTTTAAGTAGAAAGCTAGTTTGAGGCTTAATAGGATAAATTGGTAGTAGTGTCAATGAATCAACATGCTCTAGGCTAGAGATAGTTGGTTGGAATGATGGCATGATTGACTATTCAACCGATTGTGCTTTAACAGATCAAAGTTGCATAGGAGGCAGGTAAACAATTGAGTCAGTAGCTGTAACAAGAAACACATCAGGAATTGGTCTGGGATGCAGGTAGGTTAGTCGGCTTGAGAGGTCAGCTATTTCTGTGAGATGTTCCAGAGTATCTCGGACTTCGAAGTATGATTCTTAATGAAATTCACACTTCGCGATGTGCAATGCATCCAATGGAGTGAAGATGTACCACAATGTCCAATTTACTTATTGGTGGCCAGGAATAAAGAGGGACGTGTATGACACAGGTGTAGATATTTGGTGTGCCAACAAGTGAAAGTCAAGCACGACTATTACAGCAATTGAAAACCCTAGAGTGGAAGTGGGAGAGCATAGTGTACAACTTTGTAGTTAGTTTTCCTAGGACCTGCAAATAGAAGGATGTTATCTAGGTCATAGTAAATCGACTCACAAAGAGTGCACACTTCATGCCAATCATGATATATTACCCACTGACCACTTTGGTCACGCTGTACAGAGATTAGATAGTACAGGTACATGGAGTGCCACCATAGATCATATCAGACAGGGATCCGATATTCACATCTTGATTTTTGGAGAGCATTCTAGACAGTTATGGGCACCGGGTTAAGATTCAGCACAGCCTTTCATCCTCAGACAATTGGGAAGATTGAGAGAACCATAAAGATAATAGAGGATTTGCTTTGAGCATGCATTTAGGACTTCGGAGAAAGTTGGAAAGAGCATCAACCTCTAGTGGAGTTCTACAATATAGTTATCAGGCCACAATCTGGATGACACCATTTGAGGCAATCTATGGCAGACCATGTCGATCCCTAGTATGTTGGGTACATGGCAGCGAACTAGTGGTAGTTGGGATATAAATGATTTAGCAGACATAGGAGGTAGTGAAGTGGAACAGGAAGAGAATGAAGTCAGCTTAGGCAGACATAAAAGTTATGCCGATCAGCACAAACATGAGGTTCATTTCGCGTTAATAGGTCACGTTCTCCTTAAGGTCTAAAGGAAACATCAAATTTGGGATGCATGGGAAACTTTGTCAGCTATATGTAGAACCATTAGATATGATTGAGCACATTAGACCAGTGGTTGACAGGCTAGCTTGTCACTACATATATCAGTTGTGCACGATGTCTTCCATGTGTCATTGCTGAAAGTGTACCATCTAGACAACTCTCATGTTGTCAGTTTGAGAGAAATAGAGTTGCGACCAGACCTAGCATATCCGAAAGATGCTGTCAAGATTGTGGATTGCCAAAGGTTCTCTGAAGGAAAGAAGTCCTTCGAGGATAAGTGTAATGGACTATACATGGAGTTAAAGAATCTACATGGGAATGTGAAGATGAGATGGGAAAAAGATGCCATAAATATTCAAGCAACTAGCTTCATGATCATGTACTCTAGCTGAGACTCAGCTTTTTAGATTATTAACAAGGTTGAAACTTCCTTGGGTAAAATTTCAAGGATGAAATTTTTCTAAGGGAAAGTTGTAAAACATGTGATTGGAGTTAGAGTTTTACAAAAATGAACCTGTCAAGGTCAGTTTGACTTAGTCAGTTTCATAACAATCGGCCACAGCTGAGGCTAATTGTGCATTATGAGCGATGAAGGTAAAGTGTATTCGAGTATATCATGATAACGCTAGAAAAGTGATAAGAAATGAGTTATCAGAGTATATCAAAATATATAGTTATATTTTTAGATATATTTGATCATAGAATTATTTTTAATCTGAATAAGGCATTAGGACATGTTATATAGTAGTTTCGGTGGGTTCTTAATTATAGAACATGCCATTTTTATGTTATTTAGTGTATTATATTTTATGGAAATTTTCTATATTTTTCTAGATTCTTTTGTTGAGTGTATTACATTTTGTGGGATTTTTCTATATATTTTTTGAAATTATTAGGGGTTAGTTATTATTTTTTACTAGAGTCACTATTGAGTCAACTTTTATTAAAGAGATTGACACCCACACCCTCCCCAAACTCTTTTCTCTTCTAAACCCGATCGCCACCCCTTCTTCACTGTCGTTGCCACCTTTTGCCACTATACCGTAGCTAATCGACGACACTGGAGCTCCGTCATGTCGCCTCCAATCTTCCAGGTCGCTGACCTACCTCCATGATGCCTCATCACTGCTGGAATGCACCATAGTTTTGATGGTGATTTAGCCTCCTTCCACCACTCTCTACCACATCATCCCCGACGAGCCTTCCCCCACCCAATGCACTGCAGCTGACACCGGCCAAGGGCCGATTGGGCAAGCTGATTGACCCCGGTTGACACATCTCCATTATCGACAACCAACACTGCTGGCGTCACCCTTGCCATCACTGTAGTTTCTTCGAGCTCACCGAGCCGGTGCAGATCCACAACCCCTATCACCTTGTGGAAAAGCCGCCAAAAGATCACTGAAAATTGCTAGGAAATTGGATTTTGTGGAATTTGCCAAAAATCATAGGTTTTCCATGAATTCATCCAGCTGAACCAAATAGAACTTTACATGTTGTCGGGTGTCAAATTCGAGTTTTGAACAGCACGATAAACCCTAATTGTTGTCGATCTCCGACGACACGAGGTTCGGAGTACGAGCTCATGGACGGTCCATTGATGACTCGCTTTGGGTTTAACTCTCTCTTACTCTATCGTGATTTCTTTTAACAAGTGGATGTGTCGAGTGGTGGATTTATCATATCCCACTTGACATGGGCCATTTAGTTGTACGAATTTCCTGATTAATAACCATCGAGGATGTGATCTCTCAAGTTTGTTAATGAAAACTCGAGTTTGTTTTAGAAAACTCAAATCTAAATAATGATGCATTTGTGTCTACTATATAAAATTCCTACCAAGAACTATGTACATATAGTTTTCTCGGTTTTCCAATGAGATGTTAGACAAGGGAAAGTTGACTCATGTGCACCGTGAGCAATTGCACGTACCAGTCAAAGCCTGCTCTGGATTAATGTGCGAGTTTTTTCATTCCCAAGGGATCCTTAAAACTCCACCTTTGAGTTCATCAAACTCGGAGAAGTGGGGATGATTATGGGTACCACAATACATCATATTTCTAGACTTCTAGAGTCAAAGGGTACTGAAGGAGTGATACGGAGGATGTAGATGGATTTAGGATAATTGATTTTCCCGCGCAAAGGATAGTTTGAAAATGTCAAGTCATATTACGAGTCAGAATGGGACACTATTAAGCCGAGACCGACAACTCCTAATTAGTGCCCTTATGAGAGTTTCTAATGCAAAGTTATATGAAGGAATTTTTGTATTATATATAGGCAAGAACTAGAATGACGGAGGATTGCGGAGGAGCAGCGATGTACCAGGCCGAATGAAATAAAAATTTAGTGTGATAAATTGATGGGAATTATAGTAGATGAATGTTATAATGATTTGTTGCAGGAATTGTTATGTGAATTAATGAAATGATCGGTGTGATAGCATTATTAATAGAACTGAATGGGGTGAGCTTATAGGGTTGAAACTCTACCTAAGAAGATTAAGATGATTATGATGTGATTCTTTGCGAAAAAAAATATTTTGGCATTGTTTTACGTTTTTATTGTTATATATATTATTTGTCATTGAGAGTGTAGTCCCTATTACACTTTCAAGGGATACTCTTGTCCATTTTATTTTTAAAATCTTTATTTTTCGAACTTTTAACGAAGTTATTTTATTCTGAATATGGTTAACACATTACATCATTCATCTATAACCACGTTAGAGCCTAACAATCGCATCCATGCATTTACCACTTGCATCACTATCTTGAGACCCTGAAAGGTAGATATGGGTAGGCTTAACCGAATTATGTATATTAGCGAATAGTTCAAGTTGCCTGTAGCATTTTCAATTCATTTCGCGGGTAAATCAAATTTGGGTGTTACATATATTCACAATATTTGGCTTACAATGATGTTATGATTTTTATTTATTTATTATCTATTTGTTTATTTATTTTATTCATTCGTTATAATTATTTATTTCTTTTTATTTATATGTTTGTCGATTAGGATGCACGATTATATGATTATTTATTACTATTGATGACATATTTATTTATTAATATTAATCTTATTCATCTTTATCAAATTTTATTACTTATTTATTTATTTGTTCTCTCACGCGTATGTTATTATATATTTCTATTTAGTTATTTATTCGTTTAATTGTCAAATTATTATTTATTTATTTATTATTTGCTCGTGTTTAGTTGTATGTTCATATGTTTGATAATTGTATTGTTATTATTCATGACTAATTACTATTAGCTATTTATTTAATTATTTATTTACTTACTTGTGTATGTGTGTTATTATTACTCACGTTTCTTCGCGTACTTATATAGTATATTTATATACTATTTTATGGTTAGTATATTCTATATTCTCATGTATTTATTATTTATTTATTTATCAATGAGTTTATTTATTTATTATTGATTTATTAGTCATTTTTCCTTGCTATGTTTTGATTTGCATGTTGACTGTTTATTGTTGATTCATTTTACATTATTGTCGATGTGAGCATGGACCATGATCACACATCATATGGAGTAAGTCTTTTATTTGGAAATGAGCTCTAATGTAGGTTTCGGAGTCGACTTGTAACTTGGACCACGGGTCTGTTAGGACTTTTCTCATCTTTATCGCTTTAGTCTATCATGGATTTGCTTTCTAGATAGTAGAACATGTTAAATGGTTGTGTTATTATATTCTACTTAGCACGGCCATCGAAATGGATTTTACTTCCGTGATTAATAGCTCTCAAGGATGAGATCTTTGGAGTTATTTTCGAACTTAGATCAACCTAATGTTGCCATAAGGCCTATTTATATGATTCATTTTTGAACCATATATATAGTTTTTATAGAGTTTTATAGAGATGAGAGTTGGTAAATTTGACCGTGCTTATACTGTAAGCGGGCACATCGCAGGTTGCAGCGGTCTCTCAATTAGTGAGAGGGTTGTTCGATTCTTGAGGGATCTTGTCATCTCTATGTCTTGAGCTTCCCCATAATTAGAGAGGTATGGAGTAAACAGGTACTATTGTGTACAACACATGTCTAGACTTGTAGTATTAAAAGGTATTGAAGGTGACTGTATGAGAGTACTCGGCCAATGTGCTCTTACCTAGGTGTTATATGGAGGTTTGGAGAGGGCTTAGGATATATGCTATTTCCTAAGAGTAGGACTTGTTATTGCCAAGAGTGGCATAACACTAGTTCAATTTGAAATGGTATCGAGTTTGCAGCTTGATTTCAATAGATACCCTTGGCGTGTTCCTATGCTGAGTATATATGTAGGTCTTATGCTCATATGTTGAGTCATCTTTGGTCGAAGGACAAATAGATGTTGCACATACTTCTACTCAGCGTGTTATAATTTTATTTCATACTTTTATTAGCATTTGATGTATTTTTATGTATATTTTGTAATGTTTTCCATTCTCGAAATGGAAAGAGGGTTGTTTCGATCTGTTTTATTGTTCGAGTCTTATAGATTAACTGATTTAGATATGACTCGACTCGATCGTAATATTTCTGATTTAATTCTTAGGTGAATAGAAATCAGGGTGTAACATCTTTCTTTGTAGTGTCCATGCTTTCCACAATATTGACATGTTGATGTTTCCTTGGTAGGTGTTGCTTTGTTTGTTAATGCTTTCTCCTTGACCCATCCTCAAGTTTGGGATCCCTTTCTGTAACGACCTGCCATTTTAGATAATATTATGGACCTAGTTGGCCAGGTGTTACTCAAAAATATAACTAACTTACCCGCCCTAACCGGACTGGGTGATACTTAAATGCTACATAATTTCTATTAAAGAAAATAAGTATAACTCATTAAAATAATCGTCCCACAGTCTTGGACCGTTTCCTAAAGCCACATTTATAATACAAGAGAAAAAAATGAAGTCCACTCATTACCCCTTCACCAAACCTGAGTTTGTAAAAGAACCCCCAACCATACTTTTATTCCTCCTTAAATGAGCTAAACTTAAACAATTTTGATTGGCCTACATACCCAAATCGGGATCAAGCTCAATGTAGTTCTACAGGCTCTCAGGTCATTCTGAGATTACGGGCTCTCAGGTCATTCTGAGATTTCGGGCTCTAAGGTCATTCTAAGATTTTGAGCTTATCCTTCTTCCCCACGCTCTTCTCTTCTCCTCACCTCATCTTTGGCACCAAAAACCAAACCAGGCAATCTTTCTCTTCAACCCAAAACAAGATCATATTCTTCCCTAACCGCTCCCCTTCCCTAGCAATCCAAATGGGGAGCTTAAAGCTCGTGTATTACAGCAATTATTCAAGGTGAATCCTATTTTTGCACCAAGGCGTATGATGTCTGCAGTAGCACCGCCTGAATGCTTCCCTTCTTCCCGCACGCCAACCCCACATCAAGGGCAGACGTTGTGAGCATGCACGACGTGAGCCTTGGCTAGCGAACTGGTATGGATATCTAGAACCCCTCACATCGTTGTCCATCATCCAACCCCCATGCATAGAACTCATGACATGCGAACCGAACACATAGACGAGATGTAAGAACGTCGCCAAGAGGGGAGAATAACCATGAGAGAAAATGATAATGATAGATGGAGTGAGAAGAGTGGGGGGGGGGGGGGGGGGGGGGGGGGGGGGGGGGGGGGGGGGGGGGGGGGGGGGGGG
>JAVDBV010000664.1:0-10291 GCA_032619315.1 Piper longum
GAAAGGGGGGGGGGGGATAAAAATAACTGAGTGGTATACTTGTAAATAAAACTTGACTTGACTCTGAGTAAAGTCAAAATAATTACTAACTTGTAATAAATTCTAAAAAAAATTCAGAAAAATCTGAAAAACATCTCATAAAATAAAACAAACACACAACATCAAAATGACATGCTCTATAACTCTCAACCCACTCAAACTGCCCGTAACGAGTCCTGACGCGATATTCGGCCTAAAACTATTTCTACAATCAAGCTTGCATAATAATAATAATAATAATAATAATAATAATAATAATAATAATAAAGTACTCATACTCTCATATATTCTGATAACTCATTCTTTTCTGTTGTATTCATGATGTTATCATCATATACTTGGGTATACATGACCCCTCATAGCTCATACACGCGACCAGCGTCGGCTCAGTACACGTGTTCTGAAACATACTCGACTCGAAATATCGGTTGAACTGAACGGTTCTAAATATAAAACCCTAACTCAAATCGTGGGTTTTACATCTTTAACTTGAAGTGACCCCCAAGTGAAACTCCAACCGGCTTTGCATCTTTTATGTTGAATATTTCAAGTACATTTTATATGTACTTTTCTTGTGACACTCAAAGTTTTCTATCTCCCATGTCACACTAAATGGACATTCCCAAGATTTGCTTTGCCTATCCCAAATCCTTCATTGCAAAGGATTCATTCAAATTCTTCTTTAAACTTGTAATCTTGGCTCCATCATGTTCTACAATCAACATGTCATCTATATAAAGCAAGATAATAATAAAGTCACCATCATCACACCTCTTGATGAACATATAGTGATCACAAACAGACATCTTGTACCCATTATTTTCCATACAAGAATTAAACTTTTTGTACCACTATTTAGGAGAGTACTTCAAACCGTACAAACTCTTTTTCAGTCTGCACACCATCTGTTCATTTCCTCTGACTTTAAAACCCTCTAGTTGCTCCATTTATATAGTCTCCTCAAGATTACCATGAAAAAAGACCATCTTCATATCTAACTGTTCAACTTCCAAATTCAAACTTTCAGCCAAAGCCAAAACAATTCTAATAGAAAACATTTTAACAATAGGAGAAAAAAATTCATCAAAATTAATACATTTCTTCTGTCCAAAGCCTTTCACCACCAACCTTACCTTGTACCTTGGTTGTGTGTTGTTTTCTTCATATTTGACATTGTAGACTCATTTGTTCTTTAATGCTCTCTTCCCCTTAAGAAAATCTACCAACTCATAGGTGTGATTATCAAGCAAAAATTTCATCTCATCTTGCGTTGCCTTCAACCACTTCTCCTTTTCTACATGAGCTATGACCTCACTGAAATTTTCTGGTTCTCCACTTTAGTGATTGTCATGTATTATGATGATGGATATTTTGTTGATGGAATTGGTTCAAGAGCTGATCTCCTCACATTAGTTGGTTGCCCTTAATCAAAATCTACTTGTTCATGTCCAACATTATTAACAAACTCATTAGAAATATTATCTAACACCACATCCTCCCCCTCATCATCACTAGGTGGGGGAATAATTGTGTCATCTTGGGCCGCCTCTTCACTTCTAGTTGAGGTTGAAAGTTCTTTTATTTTTTCTAATTTTTCATGAGATTTTGTTCGAGGAACTTCTTCCTTGCCAAAGTCCTCAACTATTTGATCCTCCCTGAAATTTACATCTCTGCTTCGAATCAGTTTTCTATTCTTAGGATCCCAAAGTCCCATAATTTTGGAAGTATAACTATTTCTCATCTTCACTATACCCAAATCCAAAGGTTCATTGGTAGTAAAGAAATTTCTACTTAGAGTTGTACAGAATGATGCTCCCGAGTCAACTACCCAACTAGTATCACAATCAGTCATCAAACAATCATTCCCACAATTAGAAAGAATCACCATTTCATCATGCATAACATTAGTATCATTTTCTCCTTGATCCATGTTGTCCTTACTTTTCAAGTCTTTCTTGAGTTTCCAACAATCCTTTTTGAAATGCCATGTCTTGTCATAATAATAACACTTCAAGTTCTTCCTAGATTTATAACTTCTTCGACTCTTATCCCTTCTATTTGTGTCCCTATATATTGATCTCCCTCTCGCCTCTTCGGACACTAATGCATGAGACCCTAAAATTGGTAGAGAATTTCTTTTCACCTCCTCATTCTGTAAAATGTTTGTTGCCATGTTCATTGTGAGTTTTCCATTTAGAGCAACATTGCTCAAAAAGATCACCTAGATTTTTGAGTTCTCTAGCAATGTATTGAGGAGCAGGATAGCTTGTCATTCCTCATCTTAAGTCATCTTCATATTGACAAGTTGAGTACTAATTATCTTCTTCTCATTGAGATGCTCACTTATGTCACGTCTATCTTTATGCCTCAAGTTCACTAATTTTCTTATCAAAAGGGTCTTATTGTCATCAGTATTCCTCTTATAAACTTCTTAGAGTTTATCTCATATTGCTTTCAAAGATGTCAATTAAAAAATATGATGATACACAACTTCATCAATCTATTGTCTCAAATATGTCATAACCTTATTATCCAATTTATTTCAGTCTTTATCAGTCACCTTTGCTGGTTTTTTACGAGTGATAGGTTCAAACAAATCCTTAGAATATAAATGATCAATCATTTTTCCTTTCCAATAATGTCAGTTACTCGGCTCCTTAAGAGATATCATCTTAACATACTTTTTATCGGTCATCTTGTTGAAATATAAATCACAAACACACCAACTAGGCTCTAAGAAATTTAGTCGAACACCTAACGGGTAGAAAATATCAACAACCAAAAAATTTGTAACCAACCAACTTGGCTCTGATACCACTTGTTGAAATTAACCAAACACAAATCCCTTATATCAACATATAAGGATGAGAAATACCAATCAAAATAGAGAGATTAGACAAACAAATTTTATGTGAGAAATCCCATATATGATGAAAAACCACAAAGCAAACAGCTGGATCAAACAAATTTTATGTGAGAAATCCCATATTTGATGAAAAACCACAAAGCAAACAGCTGGATCAATTCACTATATCACAACTTGATATAGAAAATATCTATGGGAGAACAAACTCCCCAATACCAATTTATTATATTTTTTATAAAATTGATATTAACCACAAAAAATAAAATAAAGAAGTATAGATTAAGAATTTGACGAGGTTACCATTGAGGTTTGCAAACGAATATAAACAAAACATTTAGCTATCTTTAATCCATACAATTTTCTTTTCTCCTTTCATGGATTTTATTCTCAAAAACCCAAAAAAAGAAAAATGTTTGTCATTGTTTTTTATTTCTCTCACAACGCAAAACGCGTTTTCTAAAAAAAATTTAATTTTTTCCAAAATAGGGTTGAAGTTCATGTATTTACGGGACAACAAAAAAATAGGCACACTCACCCTAATCATTTATATAACTGAAATCTTCTCCTTCCCCTGAACAAGAGAAGTTCCTTCATTAATTTGTCCAAATGTATGAATTGCCTCAATCTGAAGAAGACTTTTTCTAAGAAGTTAAGTAGATTCGATGGGAGAAGAACCATGTTGGGTGTTTCATTAATATCTGACAAGATGGTTCAGCCTGGAGTGGAGAAGATTGAGGATTTCTTTAGTAGCCTTTCTATACTAGATCTGCCAGAATTGGCTCTGGAGAACATATTGGAGAGGCTAGCACCTGACGAGTTGTGCAACGTTTCATGTTCTTTCTGGGCATTGAGAGACAGATGTACGAGTG
Organism: Piper longum; assembly: GCA_032619315.1. Taxonomy (NCBI): domain Eukaryota; kingdom Viridiplantae; phylum Streptophyta; class Magnoliopsida; order Piperales; family Piperaceae; genus Piper; species Piper longum. Next base: position 3,775 of record JAVDBV010000664.1, read on the forward strand.
ATTATCTGTGGGAAAAGCTCATGAACAAAAAATCGACAAGTATCATTAGCTAGACAGCTCGAAGAGAATGGCTATTATTTACAGAACTAAGGTGTAATCCTAGCTTAATTGATCCAGGCAATTCCGCAGGTTGGTTCAACCTTTTGCCTTGCATGTGGAATCTATCTTGGATTGTAACAACCATGGATCACCATTTCTTCTAACATGAATTGGTTCCTCTTACTTGAGAGTGGCAAATTCTGGTTTTCTGCTCAAGTCTATAGCCTTAAGGCACCTAACCGGTACATCAATTGTCTTCTTTTACTTTGAGAGAACAAATTGGCCACATTTATATTTGGGATTAAGAACACTTTGAGAATTGTTTATTACGATAATTAGTTTGTTTTTTGTAAGGGCAGAGGATTACATTGTGCTGTAATGATGCTATTCTTAGCTACGACTGTTTCACAAATACATTTCGAGAAAGGTACATATTCATAGATGTAGCTTTTGCAGCATGATTTAAGAAGAGCAAACTGTGAAGTGGTTGAAGCCGAGTGAATTTTCACAATTGCTGATACCCATCATACGAGCAAAACCCACTATATTTGGAGCAAGCGATTGAGTGGCAAAGAGTACGAGCTCCACCGACTGATAATTTACCACACAAGCCTCCTGTTTCCGACTGTTTGGATGACCTCCACCCGAGAGACCACGTTGAAACTCAGTGGTGGATGAGCATAGGACTACCTTTTGGTGGCCGTTTTCGTAGAGCAATCAATGTTTTAGTGCTTGAACTCTGCAGATCATTTATAATGTGTATTATACGCTATAGCAGGGTTTTTTTTTTTCCGCCGTTATGTTTCAACCAACCATCTCCTCGCACGTTAATTTTATCGTCAGATCACTTTACTTTCTCTATTATTCGGCTAAAACTATTTAATTTCGTTTCTTACTGACCAAAAACATGTCCTCGTCATCTTCTCTTTCCTCTCATTCTAACTCAAAACTCTTCGCGCTCGTCTTTTATTCGACTAAAATTCAATATTTACTTTTAATTATTTAAAATAAATATTTTAACGAATATAAATTAATATTTAAATTTAAATTTTAAAATTTCTTCATATAATTTTTACTGTGAACATTTCAAATTGTTTCAACAATAAAGATATTTTTAAATATACGGGGGAAAATTGTGTTTAAAATTAAATATTGACAGATATTTGCATTTCAAATTATTTTATATTTTTTATATTGTTAATCAAATTAAAATATATTGTATATTAAAAATAATAAAAAATAATGTATAATTTTAGCTAATTACATAATATTTAAATGTAATTTTAGTGATTAAAAATTAAGAGTCACTCAAATGTTTGAATCTTTTTGGTGCAAGATAATTTACATTGAATATTTAATATAAATATTTAATTTTATCCTTGACAAATGATATGTTTCAAAAAAATTAGCTAAGAATTTGTAGATATTTTTTACAAAGTTTTCAAACCACAAAATTATAATATATTTATTCATCATATTTTATTTACAATACAATATTTTTTTATGTTTTTAAATGTTATATATTTTAAATTTTAATTTTAATAAAATTTTACCACCCGGTGATTGGTCATTGTGCGGGTCTAAACTAGATAAGTCTATAGGCCGTAGCCATAGAAGAGATGAGACCTTTTTGTTTTTTATCTTTTGATTTTCACTGTGACCTCAAATTACAGGCCGGGGGTATGCGGTCGTGGGTCATCTACAGTCCTACAACGGAAATCCAAACCATTGTCCTCGTTCTTGCAGTGGTAAGCTATATTTTATGGGCGATTGTTTGCCTCCACTTAATATAAATATAAAGGCTTAGAAGAATGCCAGTTTTTTTCTAAATTAGCCGAACTTTTATAAGCATCGAATTTTTAAGTAGAAGAAAAGGCAATGAAACTACGGAATATGCGAAATTGGTTACGTGTCGTATATCGAACTTGGAAAGCTATTGATGTGATTTTCAGAAAATGTGATGACTGAATTCAGACGGGGTGGGTTCCCTTGAATCAAGGTGGAGGAACGTCGTCTCACCGAGGAAGGATGTCAGTCGTATTGAAATCGGGAATGGGCTTGATGGCTTCTACGCAGGAATCAGGAAACTATGCAACGAGAAGGAAAAAAAACACGTGGAAGAAGCTCTGGCCCAATGAGCAGCTTCGATTACGTCGTTTAACCAATAATAATGCACTTGACCTTTGAAGTTCCCTTCTACATATGAAGCTAATTTTTTGTTTATCAATCATATTTTACGCGTAGCTTCGCAAACAATATTAAAAATTACCTTTCCTAATAATATTAAAGAAGAAGGTCCGCCGATCCTTTCAAAAAAAGAAAAAAGGTCCTAAAAAAAAGGCAAAAGCAAGGGCAGTATAGATCACAACGGCTCAATTATTTGATGGGGTAGAGTCTGTTTCTTTCTTTTGGTTTAGGGTAATTAATTAAGAGCAATGACAGGGAGTTTGGTGGAATATTTGATCCATCAAAGCCCCTCTCTCCGAAGGGACTTGTTTCTTTTGGCTTAGGTATTGAATTGAATTGAATTGAATAAAAACCGCTTAACAAATTGATTATGGAATGAGGTTGGCAGTTGGCTACCCCCGCCGCTCCACCTTAATAAGTCTGTAAAATGGGGCAAATATGACTCAATTGTGTGACCAATATTGAAAATGTGAGACTAACATGTTTTTGGATGAAAAAGATGTTTACAGGAGGCCATCTTCAAAAGCTGTGTAAAAGTAAGGACAAAATAAGTCATATGGATTATGTTCTCTTAAACCTAGGAAACGAGGTTTTGCTTTGGAAGAACCGAAATCTCCTCAGGCGTGCGCGAGGAGATTTCGGTGCCGCCCATGGCCACCAGCGGCGCCGTTCCAGTTAAATATTGCTATAATTTTGAAAAATACTGCCTAACCTTACCAAATTATGGCTAACGGATCACAAAATTGAAGAAAAGAATTAATTACCAAAATCTGATTTTAGTGACGATACATCCAAGAGGTTTCGGTTCGTATAGAGATTTGTCTATTGTTGGCCATCAATTGCGGGTACTGGACAGTGTTTTCACGGTCTCATCACTGGGCATCCTTTCCGCATACAGTGTGTGTGGTGCGGCATATCATGAATTGCTGGTATAGATCAAGCATCGAAATGAACCACATAAATAATCAATGTGTGTAGGCCCACCTCTCAAAATTAATGATGATCTAACCTTGTTTTTCAAAAAATTAAAATTAAAACTAAAGGAAAGACCTAATCTTGGATTTTTTTCTCGATCAATAACCGCCGTCGCTCTCAATGCCTCAAATCCAATCTGAAATCGATTATTTATATGTGCCTGATGCTTCTCGTCAAAATGTAATTTATTACATTCAGTAGGTTGCAATTCTGTACAAAGACAAAATAATCCCTATAATTTATGTGCAAATGATCATTAATAATTAATTAGCAATTCTGATTACCTGCCTTGTCAATTTTGTTGGGAGTTGGGAGAACTCACTTATTTCTCATGCGGCAACAAAAAGGTGACCGACTACTCGTACTTTGACAAACCGGCACACAATATTGGTCAGAACATTTTCCGTACTAGGGAGACTTTAACCTGTTCGACCGCGAATTGCAAACTCGTCCAGAGGCATGGCCGCATGTGACAAGCCATATCATCCAACTCTGGCATTTGAAATAACCGATGTCGTCCATTCTGTCCTAAAAGAAAAATTGAACATTTTTTATTAAAAAAGTTAATGTCTACTCTATAGTAAGTGTAGAATAGAATGCAGTATGTGGTGTACAGAACTACTAAAGCCCAATGCACGGTGCACTTGACCCACCAAAAGCCATTAATTTCCACTCAGTCAAAAGTAAGAACGAAACATTTTACGTACTAGGGAGACATTAACCTGTTCGACCGCGAAATGCAAACTCGTCGACGGGCATGGCCGCATGCATATTCTACAGCAGCAGGCAGACAAGCCATATTATCCAACTCTGGCATTTAAAAGAACCAATGTCGTCCATTCTGCCCTAAAAGAAAAATTGAACATTTTTTATTAAAAAAGCTGTTGTCCACTCTACTGTGGAGTATAGAGTAGAAATCATTATTTGGTGTACAGAACTACTAAAGCCCAACGCAACTTCCACTCAATCAAAAGTAAAAACGAAAGATTGTAGTTGCCCATGAAGGTTGTCCATAAATTATGCCGTTTTTCGGTGTCATGCTTGAACAGAACAAGTGTTAAGTGAAATTTTGATAAGTTAAATCAACACGGCACATTGACTAGGCTGCAATATTTAAGCCGGGCGGTTGGTTAAACAAAAGCCGAAGTAGCTGTTATGTCGAGGAGAATGTGGTTCGGCCCATAGAAACCAAAACTGACCGACCGCGATTATGGGCCTAACAGCAGTGAAGAAATCCTCTTTACCCTTTATCCCAGCTGACGAGCGGAAAGGATAGAAAAGGGGCATGCACCTAAAACAGAACCCTAATTTTTTGGCCTTAAAATCTCACATCTCAAGATCTTTGATTACTGCAAATCTCCAATTGATCGTGACCTTGGAAACAATTAGGCCATGTGTGTTATCAGTTGTGAGCATGAACACTATATTATTATGAAATATGAACAGACTGGGCCCGTCCTTACACAAAAATACACTTTGATGTTTCATATCTTTGTGAAACTATTTTATATCTTTCCTTCCATGATATCCCTGCTACTTTTGCTTCAAATCTGTCTGCCACTCCAGTATAAAAACAATTCCTCCCCTCTTTTTTTCCGCCGAAAAGGGCCCCGGCTGGCCCTCCTCTAAATCACCTCTGATCCGGTCCCAAACGACAAAGACGTGACGTGCCTCAAACCAAAAAAGTCCCGCCGTTTGGTCATTGCCGATTGACATCAAACATTTTGACCAGCCTACATCTTTCTCTGCATACGAGCAAACCAAGAAAAAATGTTTGCATAGGTGCTCATAGCTACCCACTGTGCTCTATAAAAATAATTAGATACAACTATTGAATTTAATATCTAATGTAAAAACTCATTGGGGATCACATGCGAATCTTGTCGGAGAGTGTGAGTTAAAGCCATTCAAGGGATTCACACTTCATGACTTGCGCTAGCATTCACATTGCTTTCTAACAACTTGGATAGAAAATCGGTTTCAATTTGGATTAGGTCAAAAGAAAAAAAAACTATGATAGTCAAATATCATTATAAAATGAGCTCACGGTATATATGCAGAATCATCACAAAAATAAGCCAAAACTTATTTATTAGAGGCGGCACATTTTAACAAACTGGGGCTCTCCTGGGTATTCCCTTCCTCTTGTTCAAATGCCTCTTTGGCCTTAGAGAATTCATCCATGTATCACCCTCTTCACTGGAATTGCAATAGCTGGAACTTGGCGACGTTGGAGGGGGTGAATCGGAGGCACCAATAATGTTGATTACCTCCGGTAAACCTGAGAAGCCTAATGCCTGTGATTTCATCACCACCTGCAATTTTTTAAAACCTCGTTTCAACGTTACCACAGAATGAAATTGCATAGTTAGGGAAAAAGAACAAGAGGAGGAAATAGAGTGGTCTTGCCTTGCAAGCGATGGAGCAGTATCGGGAGGATTCACTCGTCAAAATACGATCGCAGCTTTCGCAGACGGCGCTAACAGGCTTCACTGATGCCACTGTCGCCTTGAACTGGGGCCTAGGATTCAAGAACACGGCCTTTGCCCTGTTTATCTTATATGACTGCCATGTGAAATTACAAGTAAATGCCCCCGATCTTTTCAAATAAAAGAAGAGACAAAATAGATTGAAACTAATATGCAAACCATTCATCAACCGAAATTGAACTGATTGAAAGAAGATAAACAATCGACGCCTTACTTGAACTCCAGCGCAATCAATTAGCTTTTGTATATCATGGAGAAGAACAACATCGTGATAGACATATCTCCGAACTTGGATGATGTTATGAGCCATGTGCGAGGATCCAAAGCACTGCTGACAGATAGAGTAGTTGCAGTCCATACAGAAGATGTTAATATCGTTCTTCTTCCCATCATCATGCCGATGACACGGCTCAAAGAATTTACATCTCAGAAGCCCATCCAACCAAAGAGGCACTTCCGGCTTCACATGAGAATCCCCACCCACAGATTTCGGCACAAATCCAACCTGCAAATCAAGAACGAAACAATTCAATTTTTTTTTACTAGAGAAGACAAAATCTGCCAAACACTAGTCAAGTACATCATTGGCAAAGCAAATTTAATTCAAGAACAGCAAGGAAAAAGAAAATCCAAACCATCATATTTTAAAAAAAAATAATCATAATAGTCCTTCGCTTACCATATTGATGGTACCCGCAATGATCAATATTATTACCAGACGGACCAAATCAGAGAAGGTATCGGATGGGATTTGGATGGTGATCGACGTTTTAGGAAGAGAGAATGGGCGACGAGTCTGTATGTGTGTGCTTGTGGGGGGGGGGCGG
>JAVDBV010000665.1:0-25575 GCA_032619315.1 Piper longum
TATCATTTGTGAATCAACCTCTTCACGTGGAAAGGCAGGAGTTTGTTTTTCTTGTTGTATTTCAATCTTTCTTATATTATGGTTGATTGACAATATTTTATGGACTCATTAATATTTAGTAAATTTATAATAATAATTGTAATAATAATAATAATAATTATTATTATTATTATTATTATTATATATTTGAAAAATGATGGAGTATAATTCTACCCAAATAAAAAAAAATATAAAGGTAAATTCTAACATGTTCATGACTATACTACTCGAATTAAAGTTTATTGTTTAATAATACACAACTAGTTTAATATTTCAACATAATTATGTTTTTTATTTATTTAGTTGTTATTAAGAAAACTTTATAATTTTATCAGAATTAAAAATATTTAAAATATTACATTTTAATTATTCATTAAAATTTTACTGAAATTAATTTTTTTGCTTATTGATTCTTACTCAATTCAAATTATTACTTATTTTCAATGTAAAATTAAAAGTACTTTTAATATTTGTATAAAACTATTCTTATTAAATAGGTATTTTTTAAATAAAGTTAAATCATTTGATTTATTTAAAAAAATTAATTATATGTTTTAGAGTTTATTTTATTTGTTATTAATATACATTAATATTTAAGTTTTAAATTTACCCCAAGCACCATGCGGGTCTTTCCCTAGGTAATAAATATTATTTATGCTTACACAGCGCCGAATAGTTGGAAATCAGAAAAATGAGTTATCTCACGGCATAAACTTTAGAATTTGAACCTTAATCATGTGGTAATGTGATATTTTTTCAGTCAAATATATAAATTTGGGATTTAAATTTTCTACTAATTGATTTAAGAGAAAATAAGAAGAATTGTATACGTGCATTTTTTTTAAAATGTGCATTTCAGGACAAAAATGAATTAAAGGCAAAACACAATATAAGTTCCACACAAGCCTAGCTAGTTTAGAAAGATCTTTCTACCATGCTCCTTTAGATTCTTGTGATATGTTCGGCATACAAGCTCAACGCTTACAAAAGCAAGAGCCACTCAATATAAAGATTACGGTCAACTACTTGAAAACATAGTTTTAAATACAATATTGTACTATATAGTTGTACCCGCCATCACCTTTTAATATTTATATGGTACAGTTTAAGCTTTCTTATTATTTTAATCAATACACACTCTTTTAATATGAATTTTTTATAAAATCCAATTTTTTGTTGAAAATCCTAGTATTCTGGCCAATACTTTATAAAAAGTTGATGATAAAATATATTTTTAATATTAATAAAATATTTTATTTATAATTTTTGAATCAAATATACTACAAACCAACTATAAATCTGGTATGATAGCCAATACAATATTTAAAACTATACTTGAAGTACTACCAAAACTGCCAAATTTAATTACTGATAAAAATATGGGTTATCTCTTCTCAGAACATGGTGTTTTGCTTATTATACAATCGCAAGCCGATAATTTTCCTAAACAAGGGATGAAATTACTCTTTTAATATGAATTTTTGATAAAATCCAATTTTTTGTTGAAAATCCTAGTATTCTGGCCAGTACTTTATAAAAAGTTGATGATAAAATATATTTTTAATATTAATGAAATATTTTATTTATAATTTTTGAATCAAATATACTACAAACCAACTAAAAATCTGGTATGATAGCCAATACAATATTTAAAACTATACTTGAAGTACTACCAAAATTGCCAATTTTAATTACTGATAAAAATATGGGTTATCTCTTCTCAGAGTATGGTGTTTTACTTATTATACAATCGCAAGCCGATGATTTTCCTAAACAAGGGATGAAATTACTTGTTTTATTTATTGTACGACCTAAAGAATGAATGATTTTTAAAAAAAATTATTGCACGATTGATCTGATGGATACTTTAACTTGAGTCCTCTTAGTAATTATATAAACGGTTGATGAGTTGAATTAGGCTTTCATTCCCAAGGGACCGAGCAGACCCACTAAATGCGCGTAATAGCAGCGGCGTCCTTGGATTTTAGATGGATCGACATTTTAGATTTAGTGCTCGGAAAGAGTAAAAAGGTCAACAATGTTGGCCAAGGTAACCGTCGCAGGAAACTCATTCTCCATAGTAGAATGCCATACCTCGATTAACATGGGATACGATTCCTCATTCAACAGTATCTAACAAGGAATAAATCCCACAAAAGCATATCATTATATCAACATGCATATTGAAAAACTGAAATACGAGATAACATTCATTATTAAAGGTGATCGATCTTTGGAGACATGATAGTTACAAGAACATAACTTAGCATAGATGGATTGTCATTTCTCACGCATAACCTTATAACATGCATAGCTTTAATATCTCGATCGGCCTCTCGCTCTGCATACAGGAGTAGCCTCACTCAGTTTCCAAACTCAGAAGATTTAAACAGACTTGAAAAAAACTCTACTTTATGCTATCTCAGTTCACTTAGCATAAAAAAGTTGCCACATCACCCATCATTGTCCTAAGGGCAAAAAATAGAAACCATTCTGTAAATCTACCTTGGTGACCGAGAGCGTGAATGGTATCGCCTAGGGCTCCTGCTTCTGCTACTGTTTCTGCTTCGACTACGACTTCTGCTCCGGCTCCAGCTTCTACTTCTGCTACGTCTATACCTCCTGCAAGATAAATAAAATCGTTATAAGTTTCAGCTCCCAAACCCGGCCTTCAGAAAATCATCATATTGGCATGACATACGAAAACCACAAGTCTAAGTTTGCCAAACGCTAAACACGTAATAAAAACAACCAACAATGGAAGCAAAGATCCCAGAGACAACTGTGAAGGAGACTACAGATAACCAGGCTAACCATGCAAATATGCCAGCACACTAATTTATATAAAATAAGTGGACGACATACTACAATCCCCATATTCAAGATGTCATCCCCACTACTATTGCAACAGAGAGATAAAACTCAGCATTGAATCTTAACAACCAATCCAATAACTTTTCTGCTATAACTTTCAATATAATGTCCAGCAGGAGCTTCCACAAGCATATTATTAGTCGATTACCTGGGAGGAGAGTGACTGCGGCTTCTACTGTAGCTTCGATGCCTAGATCTGCTAATTCTACTCATTTCTGCAAGCTTTTCTTGCCTTTGGCGTTCTTGCTCTCGTTTTTTTGCTAATTCGGCAGCAGAATCCTTTTTTACTACAAGCAATCAGAACGTACAGGATTGAAACAAACACAGATAAGTTCATAAAGTCTTTGCAGAAGCTCCAAATTTACTTCAAAGCACGCAAGCAATTTTAGAAGAAAGTGTGCAATGTGATACTCCAGTTAAAAAAAATTATATTCAGAGGTTTTGCCGTTCTTGCACTCACTTTTAGCCAATTTGGCATGAATCCTTCTCAACTACAAGCAACCAGAATTTAAACCATGCTACATGCTCATGGAGTTATTTAGAAGTATTTGCAAAAGTTCTGGATGTGCATCATAGCAGATGTGCAAGTTAAGAAGTGCTTCCAATGTCACACTTCCTTTAGAACAAAATGAAGTTTATGTATATGCTAAGAGCCAGATAACAATTTTACTCAAATCTACATGGACTGAAATTCCAATCACCGTTAAAAATCAGATCAAAGTGCACGTAAACCACCTATACAATAGTATCAATCAATTTGTTATTCTATTTCCATGTCTTACTTTGCTTGTTCAACTGCTTGCTCATTATTCGTTTCAGCCTTTCCTGAGGAGTTTCCTTCTTTTCGTTTGGAAGTGGCTTTAAGCCTCCCATACTGGTGGATGATTTGCTCAATTTTGCGATAGCAGAGGTTGTGCTGGTTTATTACAAAACAAATAATAATTGTAATGAATAATAATAATAATGATAATAATAATAATATTATTATTATTATTATTATTATTATTAATGATAATAATAATAATATAGTAGTAGTAGTAGTAATAGTAGTAAGGAGTAGCAAGTCATAGTGGCATAAAATAGGGAGAAAATGTTAATTGAGTTAGAAAGAAAAACAATCTACAGCCAGGTAAAAATTCTCAACCAATCATACTATTTGCAAATACAATAAAAAAAACAGCTCTCAAATTTGTAAAATATTAACTCAATGACAGAGGTGGAGCTGACTTCTTTGAGAACAGAATTAGCCAACCAATAATTCATATTGGCATTCAAATAGCAATAAAATGGCAATGTATTATGATAAAAGGGATTTTTGCAGCTGAACCAAAATTATGCATCAATCCAGCTGCTTGCAAAAGACTGACCTACAATGTAATTGATACAATATGAACATAATACAGTTGAAAATAAATAAAGCTACATAGCAATTTGAACACAACCAAATACACATAACCACATGCAAAATAGTTTCATAAATGTACCTGACAGTGGTCTTCACCACCGGTCTAGTGCTTCTTTCTTGGTCAAGTGTTACACCAAATGCAGGATCAACATGCAAAGCCTCAAGTATGTGACTAGTTGATGGCCTGCAGAAACGAAAAATAGTTATTTAATCAAACATACTCGCAATGATCATAAGCTTGTTAGTGCCATCTTTAGACTACTTGACATAAAAAATTAATTGCTTTTCAACATATAAAAGTATATGAAGCACTTTTTATTTGGAATCACAAGTAAAAAAGCCTTAATAGCTTGACTGATACAGCCACACAACCCCACACTCAGCCTCTTTATATTGTGATAGTGAACACCAGGTAGCTGCATCAGAGTGAAAACATTCGTCCAATCTCAATATTTCTTTACAAAAATTAAAGGTCCAGTGCTCCGACCGGCTTTGAACATCAGACAAGGATGGTGGAGGTGACGGTGGTGGAGATACTCCCAACATCTGGTCACTTCGAATTGGAGATCCACTGAACTCAGTAATGTATTCTACTTTTGCAAACTTTGCTCTCCCACGTTGTCCATGATCTGCATGAGCAGTACAGTCATTCCTCCTTGAGTATGATGGAGATCGTGATCTGGATTTTGATCTGCCACAAATATCAATTCGGCGTGTTATATTTGCAGGGCATACATACAGAGAATATATCAGAGTCAACTTTCAAATACCTTCTAGAACGAGAATATGCCTCGTACGAAGGACTTTTCCTAGGCTCTCTGGAACCACAAAAAATTATTTGTCCGCGTCTTTAAAGTACATCACAAATGGAACAAATCAAAGGACTGAAGATTTAAAAATCACCTGTAAGGATCATGATGAAGTAACCTGCTTCCAGTTATTCGTGCAGCTTCCCTCTCTCTTTCCCGTTCCATTTGTGACACTTTCCTTCTCTCTTTACGACTTAACTTTCTCTACATAATTAGGGGGAAAACTAATTAACCATAACCACAAAATGCTTATCAAAATCACTAAAAGAACTTACAGTGGAAGGGTCCCCCTTAATCACTTCCTTTTGGCGTTTTTCTTCCTCTTTAGCCTTTTTGTCATTGTACATAAGCCAGCTAAACCTTTTAATACCAAAATCCTTGGCAATAACATTCATTCCCTCGCCATTATTCTCATCACTGCTGCTATCTTTCTCATCATCATCACCATCACCACCATCATAGTCATCTTCATCTGACTCCAGAGGATGAGAATCACCTTTCCCATCATCATCATATGAAAATCCCACTTGTGAATATGATCCCTTCTTTGCAGAAGGTTGTGCTGAATGTGGTCTAACCAGATCAAACATAGATGTAACTAACAAGACTAAGTTTAAAAACATAATATATCACTACAGCCAACATTCAAATGTAGCAATGTGCATTTAAGTGCGTCCAATATCTAGAACCTAGAGTGCTTGATTACACATTGGTTTCACAACGACAACAATGGCTTTCAGAAGGTAGAAAGGATTGGGCAGTAAAATAAAGGGCCCAGAGAACCATTCAAAGCACTGATAATTATAATAACTACTAAAACTCAAATACGCCTCCCAACCAACATCATATAATTTCAATATCCAGATAAGTGTAAAAAACTTACAACTAGTTGAGCATTGCGAGTATAAATTGCTAACATTAAGCTCAAAAAAAGTGAATATACATATTTCCTTTATGTATCAGGACCATGGAGGAGTATAAAATTACAACACATTAAAATGCATGAAATCCAATTTTGGAATGGTGCGCATAAAATGTACTATTCTACTCAATAGGAGGCATCATGTTATCAAATTTCTCCAGTTATTATAACAGGCAAGGGTTGGAAACATAAAATATTTAGATCAATACCAGAATATATCAGGAAAAAGGTCATGAAAGAAATTTTTGCAAACCTGTCAGAAACAAATGGAGCAAAAAATTTGGCCTCCAGCTCTTCACTAACTTGCTTTAGACCCTGTTCATCAGAAACTGTTGAGCCACAAAAATTTCGTGGTCACAAGCAATAAACAGTTAGACCATAAATTGATAACTGGCTTGCCAAAATGAATATATTTAGACATGCTTTTTAATGTCGACGCAATAACAATAAAAATGATATAAGAAGATATAACAAATAGCCAAAGAAGCACATCGGATCTACAAACAAATTAAAAAGTACCGACATCCTCTATGACGATGCTTAATTAAATCCCGGTAACGCTCAAAATTAACAAACTCTTCTAGTTCTTCTTCTTCGTCTGTCTTCTCTTGTGGTCTAAGATGGTGTGTATCCCGAATAAAATCAAGGAGGGCACGGCCATCAAATCTGAGAATTCAAAACAACAACAAAGGACACATAAAATAAATACGACATCAGGATCATAACTTCCTAAAGTTGAGTATAAGAGAAACACAGAACATGTCAATCATTGAACGAACCTATCAATCATTATGTCCTGCTTTCCATTCCACAGAATCCTGAAAATAAACAAAAAATTCCAGAAGGTTCAGCAAAGTGACCTCGAGAGCCCAAATCAGCTGAAAAACCTTATAGCTAACAATGCAGCAAGTCGCAATAAGGTGGATAATAGCCATATGGGTCTTACAGCCAATTCATTCATGGCGTCGATCATACTAATAATAAGAATATATGCAAAGATCTTCTCATCAAGGTCATGAGCAATAATTCATCCAACAAGGTAGATATAGACACAAACAAACCTCGACAAACATCTCTGAAATTAAAAAACCATCAACCAATAGAACGGAAAAGGAGAGGGAGATGATTAGAATATCTTACAGTCCTTGCTGATCTTCAGCGGCCTGATAAAGGCCATCATCGCGGTACATGCGGCACCTCGACCCGACGACCTGGATCGACTGGTGAGGGTCGCCGCGGCGCTTGGCGAGGAAGACGGCGCGGCGCTGGGCGCGGCGCCGAGCGGCGTCCATAAGGTCGTGGACCTTGCGCTCCGATCGCCTCGCCTCGTGCCACATACTGGGCTATCTAGTTTTCGCCCCCTCCGGTTTTCTCCGGTGCGGAGGTGGGTAGGAGGGTTTTGTGGAGAAAAGGGGGAAGACGTCGGTGGAATGATGCCCTAACTGCATCTACGACGAGTGAAGTTACCCATCTGACCTTCGAGTCACTGAAAATTGCATCGACTTGGAAATATTAATCGTCCCAAAAAAAAAGATTTCCCAAAGCATTCTGATCGAAATTTTTATCTATCAGGTGATATCAACACCTTTTTGATTAAAATTGTTTTTTTTTATCGTTGCCTACTTGCCTTTCAAATTTTTTTTTCATAGTATATTTTGACCTCACGATAATTTTAGAATGTCATTAATATACTCACTTAGTTTAAATTTATTATCATTTATTTTTACTAATAAAAGAAAAATTCAATATTTACTTTGAGATTTTTTGAGATTATAAGTATAAGAATCAATTAATCAAAATATTAAAAAATCTAAAAAATATATTAAAAATATTTATTTCATATGCTCAAGAATTTGAATCTTGGTAACTTGAATTTTTTTAAAAAACTAATAAAAATATCTTTCAAGACATAAGACGGCAAATTTAAACTCGGCTAATCTTAATTTTTAATTTCATACTAATAAGAGTCTTGTTAATTATCTCAAAAAATATATAATGAAAATAATTAATTAATTATAATTTACTTTTTTATTTAAATAAGATAAATCAATCACAATATGTATATATATATATATATTAAATTATTATAATTGATCTCATTATTTAATAAAAATTTATATATAAAATTAAAATTTATTTGATATAATTCGTTAATGACGTAACATCTTACCTAATTATTATCAATTATGAACCACTCAAAGACTTATAAGATGCATTTAATACATCTGATATGGGGGTGCCCAGGTTTGGCTGTGGCCATGCAGACCGATCAGGCCACATGCAGCCGGACCTCTAGGCATTAAGACCACATGTGGCTGCACAGTCGGATAGGGTCATGAGCGGCACCATCGTCATAATATATCCTTAGGTGGTTACAATAAGATAGATTGATTTTTTTTATTCAATATACAATTAATCTAGAGCCTCCTTATAATTAAATGATCAAGATGGTTTTATGGGGGAAATTATCTCGCCCAGAACTCAGATAATTTTTTTTTCAAAATCAAATCTTTATACAACAACCAAAAACCATAAACCTAGTTATGGTCGGGATTTAGAAACTTTGGGCAAATTCCAGAGAAAATTTGGGTTTAGGAACTTTGGGCAGTGTGATCTTTAAAACTAAAAACCACCGACTTTTTAATCTATTAATAATTAAAGAGTATAAGATTCAATAAGAGAATTCCTACGGGAAAAACGTCTATGATAGATGAACTGATCACATGATCAATGGCTGTGATATTGTACACGAGTTACAGCTCATCGCTGTCTTGAAGATGTAGTATAAACGCTCAACTTGTGTATTGGACTCTTTAATTTGATATTAAATGCTTTGATTTAATAGAAATCGTCTTCCAAGCTTTTCAGCCTTGCCCAAGTGACAACTAAGAACTCTCTGCAGACCATATAAAAAAGCTGTGCCGTTCAACTTCTCGGCTGAAAGGATTTTTTGTTTTTACATTTCATCTGCTGATTTTTAATTGTAAATGCTCAGTCAATAATTCCAATATCTTACACTTAAATAAAAGATAAAAAAACTGATGAGAATGTAGAACTTTTCAATATCAATTACTCGTTTTTAATAAGAGCTTATTGAGTTGTGAGCACAGACAACAAATATACTCTAAGATCAGACGCAGGCCAGGCTAATTAAGTTTGGAATGCTTTCGCCAAACCAAAATGTCATTCTTGAGATCTGGAAGTTTAACTGCTAAGCATTTGAAGTGTCAGCACTCTTCCTCAGGCTTACTTGTGTAAGAATCTGCATAAGCTCTTCATATCATGACAAACAAGCGAACAATGCCTCCTCGTATTAAACGAGTGATATTATCAGCAGCTTCATCATCTATATTTAATCGTGTTTTTATAGATTTGCCTAGCCCATACAACATTAGTATTTGGAAAATACAGACGCAGGCCACCGAACGTCTGCACCGTACAGTCAATTGAGCTAACTACAAAGTACAAAGAGGTGCCTGCCACTCGTCAGTTTTTTTTAAAAAAAGAAAGATGGCCACTTATCTAATAGTAAGTATAGCATTTGTTCGTTAATTTACTAATTGAAAGATCTCATGATCAACCCTTTCGTGCATCCCACGCAAAAGCCCATCAAAGCATTGATCACAAATTTCAGGTATCCGACAACCTTCGCGCACCCTTTTCACACCCACTCATCAAAAAAGGTAAAAGAGGACAGATACAAATCGAATATTGTTCACCACCACTTTCAACAATTCTAAAAGAAAAACTTTTAATCCCTTATATAACTATGGCGTCTTCCAACACAACAGTCAATAAGTAAAAACTATGAAGAGCAATAACTAAGTGCAAAAAATGACACAGTTTAAGAATTTCTATACCTAAAAAACTGGCTCGGTGGGTACAAGTTTGCTTTTCTTCCGCCAATTCCGTTACTTTGTCCTTTCATTTCCTACACCAGCGAGGACAAGCTTTTTTCAATTCCAAAACATCTAAACGGATGCAGTCTGCTTGTGAGTTACAAGACCTTGATTCCGTTGAAGCAACCACAATTCCCATAACTTAGAGAGGTTTTAGATGCCCGATTTCCGCATCAATTGGAATCCCACTAGCGTGATTGGCGCACCGAACAAGCAACCACTTGTGCCCACTGCCTCAACTTAGTCTTCACCTTTTGTGGGTTGTCACCTGTTTTCAACACAATCCATGCCAAGTTATGAAATTTCCAAGTGGAAAGATTTTGTAATTTGTCAGATATTCACTTGCTACATAAACCATATAGATGAGAATAAGATACGTGTAGATCAAAGGCTCAATCGGAATCCATTCATATATTCATCAAAATAGTTACGAATTTCAACTTGTGTTAGCAAAAACTAAGACTAATGATATATTGAAAACATTTCTACTTAAGACTTTCAATTGAAAATCGAAAGCTTAGATGCGAGGGCTTACTGGGACCGAAGATGCTCTGTGGGCTGGCCGATACGTCGGCCTCGGACTCGGACGAGGCAGCGGAGGACGTCCGGACGAGGACGCTGTCGTTGTAGTGCTTGTTGACAGCGTAGAAGAACCCCAGCGCCGGCAGCGTGTCGGACAGCTTCCGGTCGGGCTCCGGCGAGTCGAACCCGAACCCCAGCTCGATGCATGCCTTGAGCTCGTCCATGTCCTCGTCCGTCACGCTCCGGCTCCGACGAAGTTCCCGGCGAACAGACCCCTCCTTCCGCCGCCTCCATGCCTCCTCCCGGTCGACGTCCGGCGACCAAGAGTGCTGCTTGTACAGGCCGGACGACCCTCCAGTGGGGGGTCCGGACTTCTTGCGGTCGGACATGGAAGGGTCGGCCAGTCCGCCTCGCCGTACGCCGGCGAGGGTACCGGCAACGCCGGGTCGGCTCCGGCAGTGGCCGATTGCAGGGAGTGGAGGGGGTGGAGAAGGGGGTGGGGAGGTTATAAGTGGGGGAAGGATGGTGGGAACGATGGCTTTTAGTTGGTCCGCGTAATCATGACCTGTCCATTGAATTAACTAAATAGGTTCTCTTGCATTTTGGGAAATGTAATGCGATGGTTGCCTTAGTTTCAATTCAAGAGAGTATGAGAAGCATAGGAGCGCCTCACATTTCTTGCTCTGGAAGCTCCCGCGGGTAAAAATATTGATCATTATTATGATCAAGCAATTAAATGTTGATTTTTTAATGGTTTTGGTTGATTAGTATTCAATGGTGTCGGTGTTTTTTTAACCTTAAAAATCTGTTTAGTTAGGAAGAAAATAAAAGAAAAAAGGGGTCATATTCTTTTGATAAAGAAGAAGAAGAAATATTTAGTTTTTTATTTATATTTGGAGAGGGAGAATATTAGAAGAAATGATGGTTAAATACACCCTAAAAAGTGACCATATTGACCATACTTAAAAGAGACAAATTGAGGTATGAAGCTAGAGATAACCTTTAGTTTTTTTTTTTTTTTGCATTTTCTTGTGTTTCAAATTAGAAAGTGGCAAAACATAATTGGTGTTAAAATTATAAAAAAATTAAAGTGTTTTGGAGTGGAAGATTGGACTATAATCAGTCATGATTGTTTCACATATAATATTTTCCACACCAAATATTAAAGACTATTATATATTATCTACCCCTTAAATCCCAATAATAATAGATAGGAATAAGCTAGAGATAGGTTAAGTTAGTCCTACATTAGTTGTAGGGGAGACCAATGACTTTTATACATGTTTAAAAAATTCTTATTTTTTAAACTAATTTTTCGTGCAACAAAAATTGTAAAAACTTATTAGATTTATTTCGGCATGCAATAATGGTATTAGAGTCCAAATTAGCATTGCGATAGTTTTACTATCCAAAATTAGAGTCTTCTAAACGTTACTGTAATATATCCCCTTCAACATGATCAAGGGAGAGATAATTAGGATATCTTTGTATGTAAGGATGTGGGGGGGAAAATTCTCAAGTTAATTTCTTGTCATTTTTAGGGTGAATCAATTAATTACTTCTCGAACTAGTTCTTAGAGTAAGAGATACTCCTAAAGAACTTGATCTATATTGCCATGTAACAAATTGATTAGTATACACCTTCTCAACAACTTGACCAATCAGCACAGGAGTCTGCTAATTAATTGGCCTTTTTGCATTTTCATGTTCATGGGATAGTGTTCATAGGATTGCTTATCCTACATATATGAAAATTTAAGCCCTTTAGAAGGGATACATACCTTTAGAGGGTTATGATCAATAATGAATATAGGGAACCCTTTCTCAATGACAAATGCGCTAATGCTGTGTCTTTTATAAAATATGTCACTAAGGTTATTCTAATAGAGCTCACACACCCATAAGGTCACAACTTCTAGTAACTACACTTTCACGTGGGGTTGATATTTAAGAAATCAAATTTGCACTTTATAAACTTTATTATAATTCAAACATAAGAAAAATACAATTATAGTCTTTTCGTTCTTTTTTTATGTTCTTTTAATTAAAATATACTTTATGGTCTTTTATAAATAGCAAAAAATTTGATCATACCTGTGCAACTTATTTTACACTATTATCTCGTGTTAATATGCTAAAACATATTTGTTGATAACCCAAAGAAAGTTAACATAGATTTTATAAGTAGATTCTTTTATTATTTTTTCATTGAACACTATTTTTATATATTTTTTTATTTTTCTCATTCTTCTCTTGATGGTTTCATTCTTTGTTTTTTTTTTCTTTCAACAAAATTTTGAGTGTTTGTTGGAGGTGGATTTAGATATCCAATATCTGTAAATTTGACTTGCATCCAAACTATATATATTATTAAAAATAATTTAAGATTAGATTCAAAATCGATTTTTTCAAATATATAATGTATCGAAAATATCCCAACCAGATATGGGTTTGGAGTGATCTGATCCATATACGATTTGAATAGGTTATATTATATAAAATTATATTTTAAAATATTATATATATATATATATATATATATATCTTTTTTATGTTAAAATTTATATTATTTTGTTGAATTAGGTAGGATACAAGTTTAGTAGAATTGAAGTGGATATAATTATAATAAATAAAATGGATAGAATCTTCAGATTCAAATTATATTTGGATTGAATCTTCAAAATTCAAATAGGATAATACATTGCCATGTCTGATCCATATTCAATCCAAATCCATCCCTAGTGGTTGTCTATATATTTTTATGTTTATCATCTTTCCCTTGACAGTCCAACTCTTAGAAGTTTGAATTTTTTTTTTTGCTAAATTTTAGAATGGTGCTTCTAATTGAATGCAAAAATTCACATTTAGCTCAAATTGTAAGGCTTAGTTGTAAAACCAAATCATTTTGAAGAATGATAGCTATCATTTATGTGTAATAAATATTTGTATGTTGCTAATTTATTAGGTTTTGTAGCATTATTACATGTAAGGTCTTACAAGAGATTTAAACTCTTCCTTTATTATGCTTATTTAGTTTAATTCCCTTTATATTTTTTATTACATTTATTTTGAATGATCAAAATACTTTAAAATAAAACTTCAAATTTACAAAAAAGAGCGAGTTAAAATTAGTCATGAGTCTTGTTCCATTAGTGTAAAAATTTTCAAATATTTTTATAGTTTAGAAAGTAGATATATTGGTTTTTTTAGAACAAAGAACAAGCAAAGTTGTCACATATTTTCTTCGGGGAAAGTTGTAATAAGTTAATGCCCTCGTAAACTATGAACAAATGTATCATTTTTTTTATATATTTGTTAACATTAATAATATTGTCGTAACAATATTTAATTATCATGTGGGATGATTTTTAAAGAACGTGTGAAAAAATCTTATAATATTTTTTTAAATGCAACTTGATCTAGTGGAACCAAAAGTTAAGCTTTATAAAAAACACGAAATTGACCTATCAAAATACACAACAAATAAAAATAAAATAAATTATTATAATATATATTTAAAATTAAAATTTATATCTAATATACTATTTGATTATAGTTTATTTTATTATTTAATAAGAGTATATATATATATAAGTTGATGTTTTATCTTTAATATATCTGTTCATGACGTATTATTTTTGCCTGTTCAAATAAAAAAAAAAGATTAATATTTTTTTTGCTCACTCGGAGAGCAGTACGTGCATCTCATCCTCATTAGAAGCTCCAAAATCTCAACAATTGTGGGTGCTGACACGAGAACCCACTTGTCCACACACACGAAGAAATTCCATGTACAACTGGGCCCACCCCCGCGAATAACTTCTTTGCAATTTTTCATTTTACTCTTTAAAAAGCATTGCGTGACATGGACGACTTGGTAATGACGTGGAAAATTCCATCTGTACTCCAGCTGGCTCAAACCTGGCCTGTAAACGTGGATCCCACTTCTTTGGATCCACTTCATGGGTCCGCAGTTTCTTCTAATCTGCGGTGAGCGACTTTGACCGGCGACTAACCAATTTTTTTGATTTTGTGTGTAAGGCCGGCAAAACCGATGGGGCTTGAGAAGGAACTTGCATCTTAATTTAAGTGGTTGACCAGCTCCAAGCCCGTTTTTTGCTAACATGATGTGTACAAGCATAAGTTTTAGTAACATAATCAAGAGTTTATTGTTAGTTAATGTGGCCTAATCAGGGCAATTTCTTGTTCATTTTCTCTTGATTATGTAAGGTTTTGTTTGATATATAATTTGATTGATTGGAATGGGACGATTGTGCAACGGCAGTGTGAACCCGTCAACCGTATGGAACCAGCCATCAGATTTAAAAGGGTTAGTATTATGTTTTGTTTTGCCCTTCGATTGTTTCCCGGTCATTAAATCCATCTATAAATATAATGACTAACATCATCCCTTACAAGTTACATGTACAGTATCAATTTCCTGGTAAGAGATGAAAATTAGTTCAAAGAAGTTTTATTTTGTAAAATGATCAACTTGAGACGAGAATATCGTACATATAAGAACAAAGATAAACCTCAGCAAGGATCAGGAGATTCTTTAGTAGCCTTTGCATTCTATGTTTACTGCATAAATCTAGAGACTATCACGGCTGTTACAAATTAGTCAACCATGCCCTTAAATCACGCAGATAAATAGAAAGCAGTTGATCACAGACAATTAGAGCCCGCGCACTTGATGAGTCACAGTTTTCGGAAGTAGTTAGCGATAATCACATCTCTCATAGTTATTAAGCGTGGGGTGGGTAAAGCGATCTAAGGTCGATTGTATGTATCAATGATCACCATTATTATATTCTCCAAGTTGCCTAAGTATGTATGTAAAGAAGTAGCAAGGTGAAGACAAGTCTAGAAGACAACAGGGCAGGGACCGTCCCCCATTGCTTGATCCACAAGGAAAAAGTATTGGGCAGGCGGGGACGGCGGGGCCATTAGAAGCTCAATTATTGGAGTTGGTTCAAATGCAAGCGGTTGGATTATTGATAATGGGGAGCGTAGGTTTTTCCTTGCGACCAAAGCGAATCATTGCGAGTTTTAACATAAACATATAAGCATGTATCTCCGATTTGGAGCTTTCTATAGTCGGCTTCCTTTCCTGGTAGATGGGGGTGGGTCTCTTTCAGTTTTAATATCTGACTTGGCCCATATTATTTGCGGGTCATAATAACTCAGGCAGGTTTCAGACTCAAGCGGATGGATTTGCCGGCAAGCTGAATTTATTATATTATGGAAATTTTGTTAGGGAATTTATCACAATGTAAATAATAAAATAGAAATGAAAAAAATTGAATTATACATTAAATCAACGAGATTCTCGATAAATTTCCTGGCCGACGAGATAAATATTTAAGTCTAAATCGGCAATAATACATGCCCTTTTCTTCACAAAATAATTAAAGTGTGTTAGGAAATTATTTCCTTATCTAAAACGATTAGCTACTAGCCAGCCATTTAGGCAGCTCTAATCTCAGTATTTTGTCAAGATCTCAACTTATTACCTATTTTGAATGAGGGGATTTTTACTTCATCCTCGTTTAATTTGTATATTGTTTGTCTATCGAATCGCTTGCACATGAAGTTTTAAGAAGGAATGGACGATAGCCGAAGCAACCTTCCCAAGATGAGTATGATCATACACGTAAAAGTCACTTATGCAGTTAATGGAAAATGTTTTTTTTTGTAAGGATTTCGCGGAAAATGTTTTCCGCCCTACATTTGTAGCCTTGTGGTTATCCATAATTTGCGGCATTTAAGATCATAAGCTGTACCACAATGTTTTTTTCAAGTAATAATGGCCTATTTTTTCAGCAGCAAATTTTTTTTTATTTTTTTTCGAAGACAAAAATGCTTCAAATTAATTTACGGGCTTTGTAACTGAGCTGGGCATCGACGTTGCGTGGGCCATAGGGAGGAGCTAAAGCTTGATTTTTCTTGGGCTCCAACTACCGCTGTATAGTCTGTGCGTATGATGATGTAGTTCTATTCTGTTACATGATGCATGTCAAGGGATAATAATTTTGGATATTAAAATGCGAAGTCAAGAGGCCCAATGAGATTTTTTTAATAGTGATTTTTCTAACATTATAATTTTAACATTGTCAAAGAATGACAAATGTGGCCTTCTAGAGTGCTAGTCGGTATTCAATACAAGTTACATCTTTTTCTTCTTCGTCATTAAAAATTTCCCGAAACTTGTTAACCCTATCAGCTTAGCTTAAGTAAATACAGATCATGAAATTATAGAAAAATGTTAGATGATCCTCATCTTGATGGATAATTAGAGATAGAAGTATATCTGAGTGATAACGGGTGTCAACCGTATATTATAATCACGCCATTAAACACAACAAACTAAAAACTAATCTGGACCCAAGCTGTCGTTAGTCGTTACTAATCCATCACTTTATCGAAGTCTTGTTGTTCTCCCCCACTCCCCTTCCCTCCAATTTGCCACCACCCCAGCTCTTCCACTCATCGGATTCGCCCGTTCTTCCATGATTTGAGTTCCGTGTTGAGGTTGGGAGGGGTTGGGGAGTAGATTCCGGACTCCAATGGAGGGAGAGGCCGCGGGTCCCAAGGTTGAGACGTTGAAGTTGAGGGACGGCCGGCCTCCCGCCCCCGACATCTCCGCCGCCGTCTCCTCCCCCGTCACCCGCCAGAAGGTCGCCGCCGCCAAACAGATCATCGAGAACCACTTCCGGAATCATCTCCAGGGCTTGCAGGACCGCAGAAACCGGTGAGGCTCTCTCTCAGCTTTTGTGGATCTGGATTTTTATTGGATTAGGTTGTGGCTGTTTTTGGTGTCTGAAGAACTTGTTGCGATGATTTCTAATGAATATTTGATTGATGCGGATCACTTACTGGATCTGGTGCTGAATCTGATGTCTCTTTAGTTTGAGATTGATTAGATGGCTACTTGGAAATTGATTTTATTTGTTAGGGATCCTTTGCAGGCGATTCGATTTGAAATGGTGGCCGAAACGAAATCATTTATTTTAGATACATTTTAATTATAAGAGGTCTCTCTAAGCAATACACGTATTAGTCAATCCACTTTAGTTATTGATTAGTTATTGGGGTTGTGTTACTGAAAAAATTATTTCATAATGTCAGATTGTTCTGCGATAGTTTGAGCATTTATAGTTTAGAATGTTTGATTGGTTTGTGGGAGTAATTTGATCTGATTAAGTTGGATAGATTGTTATATATGGGACATCCTGCTGCCTCATCATCCAGCAACGTACCGTTTTAGTCAATCCACTATCGTATGATTAGCTTCATAGCTGTTTCAAGGCCCAAAATTTCATGGAAGATGAGTAATTTGTCAGAAGCGGTATGAATATTATTTACATCATTTGCTAGATGCAGTCATTAGTAGCCTAGGTACCTGAATTTGATCTCTCTTTGCAATCACTAGTTAGAGCAATGATTTATCATGGTTTGTGGTTAGCTGGCTGACAAGTAGGCTCATACTGGGCAAAATGTTTGTTTTGAATGATAATTTGTATCCACTTATTGTTTCATCTTATTGTGTTCATTGCAGTTATTGATCTGATATTATTTCTGAAATAGTCAAGTTGCTTAAACTATCTCCAATTAAAGAACATCCTGCCTGAAATCATATGTAGTAGATGACTTACGTTTCTTCTTTCAATGGATTGAATTGAATGACTGGCGATATAGAGTTGATGTTGTAAAGCTTTTTATTTTCTTGTTCAAGGCGCCAAGCACTTCAACGGAGAGCTGAAGAAGCTCAGATTTCAACTGAAGAACAGCAAGAGATGCTTCGGAACTTGGAGCACAAAGAGACTGAATATATGCGAATGCAGAGGCTCAAAATGGGTATTGATGACTTTGAGCAACTAACAGTCATAGGAAGAGGCTCATTAGGAGAGGTTCGTTGTTTGCTACATGACAAATGCCATCTCCATATCGACAAGTGCAAGTGTTTTTTTCTTTTTCCTTTGAACAACTTCAATGCATTATGAAACATAGCTATTGGGAAAGCAAAAGTTACGTCTAGACATTTGAGGACCCTATCAGATGGCTGTTTTGGAACTACTTCTTTAGTTGTGGTCTTTTATGAGGATTATTCAAATGTGTTTTGAAGAACATTTTAACAAATTATAGCATGGTTTTGTTGCGTATGAAGTTAAAAGAGACAGAAAATGGTAAATTCATTGACAAATCAAACAGTGGATACAAAATTCAATAGCTGAAGCATCATGAGATTTACAAAATGATTTATTACTGTCTTAGGGGAACGACTTTGTGGCAAAAAAAAAAAAATCTGAAGCTTACAAGACATAACACGCAAATGAAGACGTTAGTGGCATAATTTGAAAGAACCCTGATTGCATTTAGATCTACGGTTATTTATTTTTTCCTTTTTTAAGTTGAGGAAGGCATAGAAGAGGTATCTCTCAGCCTTTTAATGTAAATTAGAATTCTGACGGCCACTGAGATGCATGTATCTTGTCCCAATAAGCGAACCCTTCCATGAGATTTTGGAATAACAGTTCATGCACACACACTCTAGTTTTTTGAAATGGCATGTTGCACAGGATCTTTGACCCTCTTTTTCTACTTGGATTTTCTTTGATGCTTTTGTAATTTACATATATTTCAAGCAAGTTTAGGCTGTCATAAGCATGATGTGTGACTCTATGTAACCAAATTTCTCATACTATTTGGATTTTCTTTGATATTGTAAAACACTCTGATTTCCCTTCTATAGTTTGAATGCGATGGTAGATCTGATATATGGTGTGCCGATTGTATGTTCGGATAAGTTTCTTGATGTGTTACAGTGATCAATTTATATTATGAATAGCTGAAGAATTATACCATTTTATTTTCATTTCACTTTAAAGTTTCCTGTTACTTGCAGGTTAGACTTTGCCGGGCTAAACATTCAGGCAAAGTTTATGCTTTGAAAAAACTAAAGAAATCGGAGATGCTTAAACGAGGACAGGTAGCTTCCTCAACTTTGACTATTCTATTGCTAATTATAAGCAAACACTGTTTCTGGGCCAGGAAAATCCATGATCTTTGCAATAGTTCATTGCAAGTTGTAAAAATTTTAAAATTTTTGCCAGAAAAAATGGTTGGATGTCCTTCTTAATGCCAACTATTCTCTAGTTATGGTAAAAATTGATATAGTGAAATGATTGGTATAATCACTTCTGTGGATTCAATTTAGAGACAAAATAGTTTCTATCTTCCAGCAGTGCACATTACCCAAACAAGAACTATCTTCCCTTAAAAAAAGAAAGAAAGAAAAGACAAGAACTATCTTATGAAGTCTATATTTTAAGTTGTAAAAGTATATTATAACAACAATGTTAAAGCTTCAGATTTTTCCTTACCTCAACGGTTGTGTTAGGAAGAGCATCCAATGTAAAAACTTGTTCTTTGTTTTTGTGTGTTGTATCATTGATTGTAATGTAAAAGCAATTTATCATTGAAAAAAGTCCATATTGCTTACCCCAGAAGGCTAGCTGGTGCCAAGATGTAAGTAAGGATGATGGTCTATTTTCTCATAAGGATGATGGTCTATTTTCTCATAATCTGGAGAGTCGACCTGGCTACTTGAAATATGAAATTCTCCAACCATAAATTTGAGATGACTATTGAGCACTTGCTTTTAATTTAAATTTGCTGTACTCGGGTGGCTTCTTTAAATGAACGGGCATTGACTCGTCAAACTGTTATTGCTGTCTAGCCATTAGCTATTCTTTCTGATTTTCTCATATTAAAATGATCCTGCTCCCACTTGTATTTTTGCCTTTAGACACCTATTAATAGTGGTGAACCAAAATTGTTACCGTATACTGCTTACTCCAATATGTTATTGTCACTTTACAGATTTGTTATTGAGATAATCCTATGCATTGTTCATTATTTTAGGTTGAGCATGTAAGATCTGAGAGGAACTTACTTACTGAAGTTGATAGTCGGTGCATAGTACAGCAATATTACTCTTTTCAAGATTTCGAGTTCCTGTACCTTATCATGGAATACTTACCTGGTGGTGATCTTATGACCCTGTTGATGAGAGAGAACACTCTATCAGAAGATGTAGCAAGATTTTACATTGCGGAGAGCATATTGGCAATTTCATCTATTCACCAACATAATTATGTCCACAGGTATGCTGGCATGATAGAGTAAAAAAACAGAGGAGTTTATTAAGGTTGCAGTTTTACAAGTAAAGTGATGCAGATGCATCGCATGTATATTTTATTCTGTTTAATAACATGCATACTTCAAGACTATGTCTATATCCATGTGAAATTGAGCTTTTTTTATGGGCTTAAGTCTGGAATTTTTGCTGCTTGTAAATTATATACTTCATAAAATGAACTATCTATTCTATGTAGACCACATGAATCATGAACAACTTTGTCCACAGGGACATAAAGCCTGACAACTTGTTGCTGGACAAAGACGGACATGTGAAGCTTTCAGATTTTGGTATGTGTAAACCATTGGATCACAGGTATTCATCAATATTATGGGAAGATGAATCAGCACCTGCTGAAACAGAAGAACTCTCAGGTGGCGAAACATGATGATGGGTTTACCTAACTATAATTTTAAAGAAACCCTGCTCAAATAATCCTAATTGTCAACTTGCTTGTAAAAGTAAACTGAATTTCTCATTCAATATCTTATGATGCCTATCAAATCAATTAGGGAATTGCATAATGCTGGTGATGTTTAGCTCCAGTTTCATATCATTATGCCCAAGGGTTGCATGAGGATGGACATCATGATGAGTGTTGGTGTTAAGAAAGGCATCTGACTGTCAAAACTTATTAATTCTCATATAGATCTTTCACAAGAAGGGCATTTGACATAAAGAATTGTCACTTTTTTGCATGGTTTTGTATTATCTGTCTAAATGTGAGTGTGAATATCATCATTATAATGTAAAAAGCAATCTTTCAATGACACAAACTGCTGACTTCATATAGCTAGAATAAAGTGCAGATCATGAACATGATGAAGCAGTGGTTGGACAAAACATCCCTAATCTTTACATCTTGTTCTGTATAGAACCCTCACATTTGAGAACTGATAGTGACAGAACTCCTGTATCTAACAGGACAGACTACAAAGAAGCATTGCCTTGGTTGATCCCCAAAGAAAAGTTGCAAGAGTGGAAGCGTAATAGGTGTGTTTTGGTAAACCATTTTCTCTGCGTCACTTTTGTCTAACTATTTAATCCAGGATTACTCTATGAATAGGAATCAGGAAAAGATAACTTAAATAATTATGAGGAGTGTAAGGCTGCAAAAGTTTTTATGCATTTGATAATAGGTTTGTCATTTTTTATAATTTCTGACATCAACTTACATGCAGGCTTATTCCACTGTGGGAACCCTGGATTATATGGCACCAG
This sequence comes from Piper longum, assembly GCA_032619315.1. Lineage (NCBI taxonomy): Eukaryota > Viridiplantae > Streptophyta > Magnoliopsida > Piperales > Piperaceae > Piper > Piper longum. Next base: position 21,896 of record JAVDBV010000665.1, read on the forward strand.
AAGTATTGCTTAAAAAAGGCTATGGCATGGAGTGTGATTGGTATATGCAGCTATAGAAGAAATCTTTGAATAGCAATATGAGATGAAGTTTGATTGATGACTGAAACTATTCTAAAAACATGGATGACCGTTTATTGTCACTTTAAATGTTAGGTGGTCTTTGGAAGCCATTCTTTATGAAATGCTCGTTGGTTACCCTCCATTCTTCTTGGATGATCAGATGCTTGTCACAAGGTATCTTGCTCATATATATTTTTTTCTACTGAGACCATTTGTATTTTTCTCTAGCTGTATTTAAATACTGACTTATCAATTTCTTGGTGGGACAGATAATTAATTGGAGAACATGTCTAAAATTTCCTGAAGAGCCAAAAATATCAAATGAGGCTAGGGATCTAATTTGTCGCTTGCTATGCGGTGTAAATACAAGACTCGGTACTGGAGGAGTGGAAGAAGTAAAGGTTATGCAACCTGGCGTGAGCAGCATTTTTTACTTCAGTCTTTTGTCTTTAAAATGGAATTATGGATATAGATAATCTACATGGTGTGACTTCAGCACATTTTTTCTGGATCAAAACCACTTGTGAGCTTTTTGTTTTCTTTTTACACGTGTATGTTAACTTGATATAGGGTAGAACGAATAACATTTTCACTTGTACCTTTTACTAAGTAGCACCTGCACTTGTTTCCTTCTATAATTAGCTTTTGTATCACATGTCAATTAAACGCCCCTGTATTGTATTTCTTGACAAGCATTTCTGAACTTTGTGTGCCCGAAACATTTGAAAGGTATTTTCAATGACCATAATCTGGATATGATGTAGTTGCTTTGGCGATAGTTGGCTCTTAAGATTGTTCTGGAGGGCAAACAATCTGGCAACAGCTGATGTGTAATTTTCCAGGCGCATCCTTGGTTTAGATCCATTCAACGGGACAAGTTATACGAAATGGAGGCTGCCTACAAGCGCGTAGTCATTGGAGAACTGGAAACTTTGATTAATTTGACGAAGTAAGCATTTAGGGTATGAATTATCAAGTAAATTTAGATGATATTCATGAAAGGATATTCCGCACGAAGTATGTTCTTTGTGGTAAACCTTGAAATTGAAGTATCTACCATCTGATTATGTTGACAAAATTTTGGGATCTGAAAGGAGTTCATTTTTCTAATTATCTTACTAAAGCTAGAATTGTCTTGCAAGAGCATTTGCTTAACAAAAAGGTCGAAGAAACTTCACTAGATTGTTAAAGAAATATTTGCACTTAATTTGTAAGGACGTGATTTTCTTTCTAATTGATCAATGAGTCGGATATTATATTTCTATGAAAAATATTGTTTTTTGAGTGTTGACCAAGCAGTTTCTTCAGGTTTATTGTCTGTATGAATGCTTGTTAATGGAATTAACTATAGATATGTAAGGATGATGTTGCTCTTATTGTAATGCACTTATGCAGGAAGAACCACCCTCGGCTTCATCCAGAGGAGGTCCATGGCGGAAGGTTAGTATAGTTAGCAGCTTTTATGAAAATTCGTCATTGGCACTGCTCCTCTTCTAGTTATTATGTTGTTGGGAACTACAGGAAATATGTAAGGGATCACATAGGGAGTATGCTAAAAAAAAAATCAGCTTGATTTGTAGATCACTTTTATCGGCAAAATTGATAATTGACAGAACTGATTTGATACTGTTGAATCATGAAGGTTTTTGTACAGTTTCTGGAACTATATATGCTTAAAAAAAAATGGTTTGAAGGAGGATCTTTCTTCTTTCTTGGGTTGTTGCATCTTTGGCATCTAGTTTGAAAACTTTCTACTTTGCTTCTTCATGGGTTTTATGTCACCGACTTAATTGTGAAAGCAATCAATTGTAGCTTACATAAGTTGTTAGGAATGATGATGACGATTGGAAACTGGATGATCCTGTGTAAATAGATGCTCATACCATCTAGCTTCTATCTGAGTTAGGTGTGCTGAAGAATGACATACTTATATTCTCCATTAATGTTGCAGATGTTGACGTCAAAAGATTCCAATTTCATTGGTTTTACATTCAAAAAGTCGGACTTGGTTATGCCAATTGAAAATTCCGGTATACTTATCTTATATGTACTGTCTGTTTGGGTGTAGTCGCCTACCAATGTATTCAAATTTTGAGTTGACAATAACTAATGCATTAGTTATTGCAAGATTTGATTTGTATTTTTCTTTGCAAATTTACTGGTATAGGAAATATACTATTTTTTCCTCTGGATGACTTATTTTCTTGTTGTGACGATCATATTTATCTTGTAGCAGTTCCCGATGACGTCCATGGACCACTTAAGAAGCCTTCTCTCATTTCCTTATTTGGTATGTAAATTTGTGAACTTTGTTTGGTTCTTGATTGAGTTTTTGCGGAATGAATTTTACACTATATTTTGTTTACGTTTGAAGCAAACAACTAGTGATAATTCTATGGTGGGATGTCTATTTTTGTCATGTTTCTTTTTTTTTTTTTGTTCGCTTTGCGTGTTGTGTTTCGTTCAGTACTACAACTTGTAAATCTGTGATAAATCTGGGGTGGGATACCTATTTTTGTCATGTTTCTTTTTTTTTTTTTTTGTTCACTATGTGTTGTGCTTCGTTCAGTTTTATGCTGGCAAAGTTGACAAATGATTCTTTTGTTATATTTTGTTGAAGTTAAAAACTAAGGAAAATGTCATAACTAGCCACCTTTTAAGCTTTGCTTAATGTTTCTAGCTTATACTTCATATGGTTGTGCAGATCAAGTTGACTTGGAGGAAAGCAAATCTATAAGCAAGGATTAAAAGTTTTATGTCCTAAGTTTTGTCTTGCTTTCTGATTTTTTTTGGTTATTTTTATTATCTAATTTTTTTTGTATATTTTTAAAAAAAAATATTTTTAGAGCATTGCTCGTGACAACCATTATATAGGCAATTTAGAGATGAGCTTGTTTTTTAGGTTCTTTTAGGCGTCATCCTCTAAGATCAAGTGACCCGTTAGAGGAGGTTTTACCTTTGGATGGTGTAGGTTGTCGGTTCTAAATTTTGGCGAAAGTGAATAATGGCAAGAAAATGAGGCTGGCCCTTTGTTATTTGGAATGATTATTTTATTGGCGAAAGTGAATAACGGGGATTAGAAATCAGCAGGAAAAAAAACGCAGCGTAAAAAACGCAGCGTACGGCCCATGTGCGCTTGTGTGCTGATTTTATAAAAGCACTCGTAACATGCCACAAAACCATGCTGCTGACGGCATATTGTTAAAACGTGCTTAATACGTCCCCCCCCCCCGTGTTATCATCATCCGTTCTTATTTTTTTTAGAAATTTTTTCTGACAATTTATAGAACTGTCGGTAATCACGGAATAAAATAAGCCTTAGAAATTTTATAAAAGATAGACCCGACGTCCTCAAAGGGGGTCTCATATGTTGAAGACCTATATAGCAGAGGAAAATTTTCCCAGCCTTTAAGAGTGGTAGCCAAAGTGGCTGTACCGGCATCACTGCCCAATATCGCTATACAGGGGTCTGCTCACTAAGATTTGCTGTCCTATGGTTTGATTTTTAAGTAACATCCAGCCAGTTAGGTTCACACTATTGTGAAAAATGGTGGGTCGTTACATCAATGGTAATTATCGATAACAACAGTCGGTGGGCTACGTATCGTGTGTCTAAGCTG
>JAVDBV010000670.1:0-24386 GCA_032619315.1 Piper longum
AGAGGAGTTGGGGAGAAAATAAATGCATTCAATAAATATTAGGATCAGGTTTAGGCTTAATATGCTTTCATGTGTGAGATATCCATAACGCTAGAACATTATTTCTGCTACATTCTCCTTACATGGGATTCCTTTTTATACATTTGTTACAAACAATCCACATAACAATATATGAAACAACCATTTGATATCTCAGGCAATATTTACAATGTTTTCGTTCCAGAACTCGAAACAATTTGCTCGCTTGTAGAAAACACAACTTACAAATTCAAATGATAAAAATTTTGCCTTTTAAGAAAATCAATAACTGACAACCATGAACCATGGGTTGCAACTTACAAGTCATTTTGACTACATACAAGTGCCAAAAAGTGGACCTCCATTTGTACGCGAGATATTTTGCATATCTTGCAGTGATATAAGTTTGGGGCCGAACGTCCAAATACTATCTGTCACGAAGTGCTCTGATTTGTTGTTTCAAAACTCTTCCAATACATGGGATCAGACAAAAGCAGGCTAATATCTTCACTTTGCAAACCAATCTCAAAGAAACTGTTTGCTTTCTGAAGAAAAACAAGGGAAAAGCGTTGACCATTCCTTCACGGTCAAGAGCCGTCATAGATTTTACTCATCACAAAGGGTTTTGCAAGTTAACCAATTGAGCTATTACTTTTCAAGCCTAACTCAACAGCAATGAGTCTGAGCAAAACTTGCACAAACTCCCTTACTCGGACTTCCCTGCATACAGCATATAAATACATCCATTACCCGATAAATATGATTTTGATGGAAAGACAAAAGTCAGGCCAGAGCCCTGGTTCGATAAAGGGGCTTTAGCTAAAGATGGAAATATAAACTGATGCTTGTAGCTAAAAGTTGTGTTTCTGTACCTTGAAGCTACAAGCTCACATAGTAGTGGAAATAGAATAAGAAGGTGAGCACGACAAGTATAGGTTATTTCTCTGGATGGAGGCTGTTCCAAATATGGTCTGAGAGGAAGCACTGAAGCAGTATCTGTATGTATCACAATATGAGATAGCTCTTGAAGAACACACAAGATCTCATCAATCATTGCTGTTGGTAGAGGATGCTCGCCTGCAAAATCAATCTCCTATTTATGGAAGGCGAGTGATAAAGAATGCAAGCAACGCAAGATGCCTCTGGACATGCTAGGCTAACGCATCTGCTCGTAGTCCAACTGGACTTCCACTGAACTCAAATATATGGAACATAAATGATTTCATATATAACAGGTACTATTATTTATGCACTAGTTTGCAACGAAAGAAAATATATTCTGGAAAAGGAAAAGGGCGGGCGCACCTAGGTGTTTTTCATTCATTAGAAACTGTTCAAAAATATATTTGGACCTCTTCACAAGCAGCAAAACTGCAATTTTACTAACTTCGAATCGTGTTGTGTGCCAGTCATCTGCATCAGTGTAGCTGCAAAAGACATACAAATGATAAATAAAACTTTGAGACATTTTTCATCTTGTTGCATCATTTTTTTTGTAGAAAATATATTTTCTCAAAGAGAAAATGCATGACAGGTAGCAAACAAGAATTACAGAAAGGCCAGGTTGTATGTTATATAAAATTGCCGCTGTGCAGCAATCCATTTAACAGCCCACTCTTAAGGCTTATTACGTCATCAAAGATACCTGCAAAGGGAAAATATCAGTTGCAAGCAGGCCAATGAGAACCTGCGGCAATGTGGAGGAATGAGCCCTACTGTCGTAACTGGCAAGCAACTAGTCCTGGATGCACAACGATCTAATGTTGAAATTAGACGTTCCAACACCTACCAAATTTGAGAATAGAAAAAGTAGTGTAAGTACACAATCATAGTAACCGAGATAGAGAAATTCATCATCATTATTGAAAGAAAATGATTAATATCCCTCTACAAGAAAGATTGAGTCATGAATGTGGTAAAATCAATCTATAATAAAATAAATAATTCAGAAGAATGAGTTACATCAGTTGGTGCATCTATTTGCTTCTTTAAAATCTTCTCCCCAAGGACATGAAGAATGGACATCTCCAGAAGTTCATCCGTCTGAAGTTCTGATGATGAAAGGGCTTCAGAAGATAGAGCACGCCCACAAGAGCCTACAAGGAAATTTTCATAGACATCTGCTATTTCCTTCCACAAACGAGTTCGAATCAGTTTGTTATTAGAGTCTCCTTTCAGTAAATCTATATCACGTAGTAAAAGGCGACTGAAGACTTCCGCCGCCAACCTCCAAAGTTGACCACTAGGATTGTCTCTCCTGGTTGCCATACACCTTCACAGCACCACAATATACTGGTTAGTAGGGGAGAACACCTCATGATTAGTAATTATGACAATTGAGACCATACTTTGAGGGCATCAGAACTGTGTACAGCACTTGACTACAGCAAAGAAATAATGCGATATAAATTAGGAAATGCCAGCAAAGTCATGATTGCTCAGCAATCAAAAATAATTTGTCCCCTAGGTTTTTGGGGTTTTCTGTCACTGGTTAAATGTGAGAGCAATCAACTGGTGATAAAAAACACATGCAGCTGATCCCAACCTAAATCATGGTGATGACAACGATGATGATGGCAGTGATGATGATTTTTCACAATATTTTGCCATCTTGATGAGAAAAAACACTTTAAATGGCATCATAATTTCTTTGTAATAGATTTCATAACATTGATATCCTCCCTTATGTATAATGGGGAAGATCTAAATTGGCTCTTATTCACTCTCAGATCTAAGGAACCATCTATCTCCTAAAAGGTTGGTAACCTTAGAAAGGGTGTTTCGGGGAAGGTTTCATCTCTTCACGCTCAGGATTTAACCAATCACCAGCCACCATTCACCTTCCACCATCTCTCTCTTGAGAGGTTGCAGTCCAAAGGGCACTTCTAAGGTGTTCTATCTCTTCAAGATCATACAACTATCATCTTCTATGTTATGAGAAGACGACTATGTCATGAGAAGGTGCTTCTAAGGGTTTTCATGGGAGATAAGATGTAGGTAGAGAGGAGAAAAGAGAGTCAACTTTTTTTTTTTTAAAAAAAAGAGTCAACTTCTGTAGGAAAGATAGTTCGCTCGATGATAATTTTCCTCAAGTTATTTTTTCTTTCTTATTGCAATCGATTAAGTATTACATTTTTTAAAAAAAAAAATTTAAGCATATGACAATTGAAATCTGGTTTAATAATTGAATTAAATTTAAGTATATTACAATTTTCTTTCATATATCGTTGTGTCTTTAAAATTGTGTTTTTAATTTTATGAAATAATACAATTAAAATGAAATTTCCAAACAGGCATTGAATATAAACTGGCTTTAATAAATCAAATTTCAATCATTTAAATTGGCCATCAATTTTGATTACAATTGGAAAAAAGTTTTTCAAACAAAAAAACAATGTTAGGAGCTTCTTTTATTCCTTTGCCAATACCATTATATTTTATATAGCATGGGAGACATGATATTTATATTATTTTTGAATAATTTTAAGCACAATTTTTATCAAACCCCAGGCATTGCGTAGGTTATTTGGTTAGTTAAAGAGAAAGCAATCAATTAAATACAAAATTGATGCTGCCGACCCCAGCTTAGATGAGATAGGAGACGATCAATCATCATCATCCATGCTTCATCCCTTCTATGTTGGGAATCGATCACAAGGTTTATTGAATCATTGATTTATTGTTTCTTAATAAATTTTGATGACAAACCGCATGAAATAACAAATTAGTATTGCCAAAAGTGCCCTTTCTGACGCACCCCTTGAAAAATGGGGAAACATGGGCTGTTGATGATTGATTACAAATATTTTAAATTGCCATAACCTGCGTATCTGAGCATGAATCTTCAAACTATTCAAAGGAGAAAAACATTCTTCACATCTTGCATATGGTAATATACGCATAAGAGAAGAGAAGACATCTGCACCTATAGACTAATACACATTTAAAAATGCCAAACAATAAAATTATGGATCAGAAGTTCAGACTAACACCCTTATTGCCTAAGAGACTAGTCACCAAAAAGCAATATCATTACTTAGAAACAAATATTTCAACCACAACCTATTTTTAAGTGTATAAAAATACTCTTCACTACAATGCAATAAAATCATTAGAAAAGCTCCTTTTGTGCAATAATGTCAACATTCAATAGATCTGTCCTATTTTCACCAAATGTAGACTTACGCCAGTAAATTATTCATCCCTTAATGACTCGGTTAGCTTAAAGATAATGCAAAATAACAAGCTTTACAAAATGGCAGATGAAGTCCAAATGGAATACCTTCCCAGTCCTTGAATAAGATCAGGAAACACATTTAACTTCTCTTTAGTGGGAGCCAAAGCAAAAAGATCCAGTAAAATAGGAACTAGCTTTTGTGCGAAGAGGTGACTTGTTGCAGTCTCCATCGAAGCTTTTATGGTAGGAAGAGACCAAATTTGGTCTTTATTCATAAGATATGTACCAGTACCACAAGAAGAATCAGCAGATATTTTTGTTGCTCCATCCTTAAATGTATTATTCGAAACCTTTACAACGTCCTTTTGTGACTGAGATGTGGTATCTAGAGCTTCAGACTCAACACTAGGTTGTGGCGAAGGAACATCTTCAATCAAAGAAGGATCAAGCCCAGGAAGATAGCTTGTTAGCTCCTTCATAAGGTTGTACCACATAGAAGATAAATGCTCACTTGGGCAAAGAAGTGGCAAAACATCAAGCACTGTACGTTGAACAGCAGGAACAATACCCTGAAAAGCCCATGGCCCCATTTCTATAAGAGAAACCTTTTACTAATAGCTAGAAGGAAACAACAGCAAGCACATCCTAGTATAAACATGAAATCCAGAAGCCACAAAATTATATGCTATAAACTATCAGCTCGCATTGCAATGAATGCACACAAAGGGATAGTGGAATGCACAAATACACAAAAGATGCACTCACAGCTTCAACATCTGCTTTATCTTCAGAGGAATTGAGAGAATACTTTATAACCTCCAGAAGCTGCAAATACATGTCGTCGTCAAACATCACCTGGGCTTGCGCATATATATCACCTACCAACACAACACATTTTTGGGAAATTACAAACTGCTGAAAATTAAAACCATGAATCCAGTATTGAGTATGAACAAGTTATACCAAGTGCAAGGAGAATCTCCTGCTTAACCTTATCAGTTGCAATACTTTTATAAACAGGAAACTCTGGCAAAACACACTCATATGCGCTAAGCACTGACTTGAGGTAAGCAGAGGGCAAATGCCCCTGGTATCACATACCAAAAAGAAAGGCAAAGTAAGTAGAACAAACTGGTAGAAAATATTACATATAAAAGCAACTAAAAGATTAAATAAAAAAAGAATTGAATGAAATAAATACCAGGCAACAAAACTGATATACCTTATGGCAATGTGAAACAACAGTCGTTTGTAGGCAACTTACTGCTGCAAGGGCAACCTCTTTGCTGCCATTTGAAATGCTCTTCCTCATAAAAATAATTAAATCTTCCCAACCTAAGTTCCAAAAAACTTACTGTAATTGCATGCTACAAAGAACATTTTAAAACACTTGACGAGCATCATCTAGCTTACCAGCCCAGAAATTATTTAATGTCAACAGAAAGGTAAAAGAAGAACGTAGAATACGAGTCAGCCCTCCTATGACAAGCACAAGTGTCTCATCCCACTGTTTCTGAGCTGTATTGCGACTGAAACCACAGACAATCATGGAAAATAAGGAAACCATAGTGACATGCTGTCCAAGAATTGCAGTCTAGAATCAGTGGGGGGAAAACATTGCTTAGATCACTTGTAATGAGATCGACGAGTCAAAGTTCAAACCACTCACTAAATGTTATGCCATCTAATGAAATTCTACATCTCTAAAAACCATTAATTAAAATAACTTATTTCCCTAACAGCAACAACTTGTCTTTTAGTAAATATTTATTTGCATCAGCAATTGGTTTTAATACGAGGAGTTTACAGGTTTACTCTGATGAGACAGAACATGCAGACCGACAAAAACCTGCTAAAATGGTAAACAATTTGAAGTAAATTCAAGCAGAATAAACAAAAGTAATCATAATTTACAAGCATGAACCTATGATGAACGAGCATATGAACAGTTTTTCCTCCGCGTACACCAAGTTCTTTTCCTTGCCATTCATCTTTAGAGGATGTTTCCGACTGAAAATAGGATGGTACAATTCTTAAAGTATATGCTAGGATAAATAAAAAGTATTACCTGTTTTTAACGCTGAGAAACATACCAAGCAAGTAACATAATCCAATATAGGGAAAACATAATCCCAAAGGCAACTCTTCCACATGTTGACAGAAAACTTCTGCCCATGTCTTCCAAGGGTTTGAAAGAGCATCCGGATAGCTGAATTTCGCACCTAAATGTGAATGCATAAGAATGAGCCGCTAACATAATAGAATCAGAAACAAAAGTGAAAATGACGAAAAATGTACGGAGTGCAAAAATGTCAGGTCAAAAGTGCGAGACAGAGAAAAGTCAACATGTGAATAATTTAAAAGTTGTATAAGGCTTGCTTTAAGTCAATGGATAACAAGTCAAAAAATTTCTACTTTTTTAAATATCAGTAGTTTGTTTCACAAATAGACATTACAATTAAATAAGGTATATGGCAACAACTCATGTGTAATTCCACTAATTAATAAGAAAAGACAAAAAACGCATGGAATGCAAGAATCCACATCTAAATTGCGAGACACATAAAGTCAAAATGTGAATAATTTAAAAAGTTTAAAAGGCCCTCCCCTTTTGAGCAAGATCCAGGAACCATGGTGGGAATATACTGTTTTTGTCTGTCCCCTCTACCCCAAGAGCAAATTCCAACAGAAGTCACCAAACAGCTAAGGATCCAAGCTGGAACAGACTCGACAACTTTACTCGGTTTCTCTTAAAGGCAGCAGTTTGCTGATCAAAGTCACAAGCACCAGCCTTCTAAGCATCAAAAACTGCTACCATCTGCTACCATCAGTCACTCTTCACTGTGCCATCTGCTACCACCAGTTGTTATTCATTGTTTGTTGCCATCTAAGCAGAAGTGAAAAAGACATCTATAGAGGCTGATTGTTGCTGCTAGGAAACCTGCCAGCTGCCATTGCTTTGTTCAAAGCCTAAGAGTTGATTGAGCTTGAAGAAAAGCCCGTTTCAACAAGCTCAGCAACAATTGGTTTCCCATGTACTCAATACTTCTTATTACCAACTTCCTCTTACCATTAATCCCTTCACAAATTTGACCACGGCTATAATTGGTTTCCCATATACTCAAAACTTATTATTACCAACTTCCTCTTCCCATTAATCCCTTCTCCACAAATTTGATCATAAGTGCTGATACTTTTTATTTCAACATTTCATCATGCACATTTACACCTTACAGCGACCATAAACACTTCATCCCAATAGACTAAGATCAGATTCATTTATCTTTATTTCCCTAGTTCATAAGCACATAAAATCGGCTATGTAAAACTTGTGGGAAGGGCAAAATGGCACCTTCTGAGACTTGAAAACCTTTCTAAAGGCATGATATGGTAAAAAAATATCATGCTAAGATTTTATCATCTCTAATTAATTGTACAAGATATTTTTTTAAAAAGAAAACAACTCTATTGTTATATTCTCCTTTCTACTTACTTTGATCAAACAAAAGGCATTACATAGATTCGAGGCATTAATTTTTTTTTTAACCAATAGAAATCAATTAATTTTTAAACTATGAAAACAATTTTTGAAAAGGTACCTCTGGCCTTTCATCGGTTCCAAGGTTCTTCAAAATAGCTAAAGTCAACAAAAATAACTTGTCACCATCAGCTACAGCTTCAGAAGGAACTCCGTCATTTTCCTTCCTAACAACATGGGTTTCATGTTCTTCAGACTGCCCATTCCCATTCAGTTTGGATCCAGTATCGGAGGCATATCCTACAAAATTATCATAATAGCATCAAAATTAACCTGGAAGTTGAAAACTTCACTTTTCAGAAAAAAATTAACCTGATTCACTTTCGTCCACTTTGATATTGACCAGGCCTTTAATGATGATATCAGCAACTGTCCAAAGTAGTCCTACAGCAGTCAAACTTATATTTATCTCTGTCTTCTGTCCAGAATATGCTCCAATAACTTCAATGTATCTAAAATGTCGAAAATATTCAAGGTCATATTACTAAAGTAAATCAAGTATTACTTTACCAAATATTTCTAATTACCGTGATGCAAAACAAAATATAGATGGTTAAATTTAGCTAGGTTCTTCTTTTTATTAATCCACCATATACACTAAGGGGTCATATCCTAAATTATGATCATGTGTTTTTTTTTTATAAAGTAAAATTTCATTTCAAAAACCCCCAAGGGGCAAAGAACAAAAGGGAAAAGGGCACTAAAAAGTCCTTACAAACTTACATCTAAAAGTCTAGAAGGAAATCACAATAATTAATAATTCTCTATTTGAAGTTTAGGCCTTACGAAGCAAGCTTTACATGAGAAATGATAAATATAGCTAACAAATCATGGTGCATTTTGAGATCTTTAAATATTTTTTTTTATTTCGCTCGTACCAAATAGAAGAGACGTAATCAGCAAAAAAGGGTTTCAAGAGGAGACTTGTATGGTTGTTTTACAAACAAAAGATAAGAAGTCAATTTATCTCTTCATCGAAGGAGTTAACCTGATTGAGCATGTTACATTTTTGAAGGACCAGCTTCTAAACATATTTACTATAAGAGCACTCAAAAAATAAATCGTCTCTAGCTTCTAGGCAAGCCTCACAAAGAGAGCACCTATTAGCGAGATGAAGTCCTTTCTTTTAAAGATTGACTAGATTTAAGATCTCATTTGACATGACCAACCAAGTAATGAACATATGCTGATTTGTTCAATATTTAGACCAAACAAGAGGAAATCATAGCACTCTTGGAGATGGAAATCTCAAGAAATTCCAACGGCTCTTAAAAAAGAAATTCCTCTAGAGGATGACTACCCTATGCTATCATCCATGAGATAAAAAAGGAATATTCTTATTTAAAAAGTTTAGAGCTTCTTCTGTGCTCATATTATCAGAGGTGAGGGTCCAAGAACCCTGAATGATGGATTAAGATATAGAGTTGGAGGTATTTCCCCCAAGATTTGCAATAATCCAATGACCGAGTCTTTGGATGAGGGGGCAGTGATTTAGCTAAGGGTCAAGCCAAGTAAACATGTTCATATCATTGCCAATTCTATATAAACTATGGGCTATTTTTTCTCTTCACGAAACAATGTTGTTCCAAGCATGAGATCCACAATTTGTGCGCAAAGTCCATATAGATCCACCATATAAATAAACTCCAAGAATCCACTTCACCCACTAACTATTTTTATTTGTTAACACTCAGCCAAAACAATTTTGCTAGTCTAGCTTTGTTAACCTCATAAATATCTCGAATATTAAGACCGCTTTATAATGAGGGCTTGCAAATCCCCATCCAGCTAACATTGTGGAAACCCCTAACATCAATGTTCCCTCCCCACAAGAACAAAGAGAATAATTTAGTAAAGAGCTTTAGAACACACTTTAGAAGTGTGAAGGTAGAGGTCCAATAGTAAGACATGTCATTGAGGATGGATTTTAATAGATGTAGGAAATGTGAAAGTATAGTCAATTCTAACATATACTCAAGAGAAAGCAAGTTGGGTTCTATTCACAGTTGCATAATTTACTTAATTCATCCTTTCCTCGCCTTTCTACAACTTTCAAAAAATCTAAATAAGTGGCATTGTAGGGTAATAAAGAGATTAGTAAAGCTTACACGTGGAGACAATCCATGGGTAGAGTCTGCAGCCCATCATTCATGACCATACGTACACTCTGCCAAAGAGTTTTGATAACATAAATCTTCCAATCACTTAATTTACTTATCAGAATTGTAAGAATCTACTAACAGTGTTAAATGTTAGACTAAATCCCAGGCATGGCCAAATTGTACACACTTGACATTATAGATAGGTCGTTTAGGGAGAATTCATAAATAGGTTTTCAGATGAAAAGTAAAGAAATCGGACACCAATATTCCAATTGTTTGCATGAATTTCAAGACACCACTAATGTGATAATTCTTTTAGAAATGACTTAAGCTGCATTATATTGATTCAGAGACATGCTCAGTTTTTTGTGTAATGTCATGCCACCAATATTATATAATTTATTTTTCTCAAAGTGCACCTTTATTTGAGGTTTTCTAGCCATGTCCTACTAATGCTCTCTTTAGCATCACCATCATCATCTACACCATAGCCCAGTTAGGGTGAATTAGGTGGCAGACACTTTTCAGCGATAATACATTTTAGGTTTTTGTGACAACTCTTCTAAAGATCATTTTCAAGCACTTCACAGATCAATTATTAAAGCAAGGGGTGATGAAAACAAAAGCATTTTGAAAAATTCTGTACCAATGATTTATTTAACTTGATAAAAAAATTGACTAAAAATGCCAAAATAATGAATAAAAAAATATGCATGATGGTTCAATTAAAGTATCGTAATTTCTCATACCTGAAAACCAAGTGGAATAAGATCCTTGTCTGATGTATCAGCAACCATCCTGAAAACAATAAATATAAATCAAGCATGACAAAAATGGCAAAGAGAAGTCAATTTGGCAGGTCTTTGTAAGCTCCTTTGGAGAATGATAACACATATGGAGATTATCTTGGTTAAGCGGATCCACTGTGTTTACATTCTACATTCATTAATTCAGCCTGCTCAAGCTCAGTGTTTCTCTCACACTTAGAATAATATTTTCTCCCTAAGAAGGAGGTTCTTTTACAAGATTGGTAATGGTAACCTCTTCCGTACTCAGCTTGATCCATAGATCATTCTCCTCTCTTATCCAAATTAAGTAACAGCACAATCACAAAACTTGGAGGGCATCTTAGTCGTACCATTTCAAATTCAATTGTCTGTGTTATCTTGCTCTTTTTCTCAAGACGCCTTGTTCACCACTTTTGCTTTTCACAACCAGCTCACTCAAACCTTCTCCAAATCTTGTAACAGCAGTGATTGGTTATCGTGCTTAGGTCATTTCTCCTCAAGAGTTGTTGGATTCTTATGCATTATTGTAGATCACATCCAATGGTTCTCTTGTATGGTTCATACACAGATCTAATATGTTCATTTTCATTGTCAAGTTCACCATGTTTAAAAGAATATTGACATTACCTATGCTTAAGAAGAGAGCCTTTTACCTCTCAGATCAATGTTCTTTGCACAAGAATGAAGTAAGTCCATGCATGGAAGACCCAACAATTAGGGGTGGGCATAAGTTGGTCGGACGTCGAAAAAGGCATTGTCCATATCCGTCTAATAAACTTAGGACAAAAAGTCGGTCGGCCACAATCAAAATTCTTCGATCAAGTTAGTCACGGTTAAACATGGTCAAGGTTTAATCAAGTTAAGATTTTATTTTGATTTTAAATTTATTTTATCATTTGATTATTTCACCAATTATAAAACACATTTTTTTATCAAAAAAGGCTAATATCTCATTTATACAATCAATAACTCTTTGATTTTTTTTAGTTTCTCTCATGCCAATTAGCATAAAAATTGAAATATAATTTTTAAAGAATATTTAAATAAATAAATGTTATATTAACATATGAAAGTTCAAACCCCGGATTAAAGTGCCTGAAACTAAATAATATTTAATGATAATTTAGTAATGACAACTAAAAATTGAAATATAATTTTTAAAGAATATTTAAATAAATAAATGTTATATTAACATATGAAAGTTCAAACCCCGGATTAAAGTGCCTGAAACTAAATAATATTTAATGATAATTTAGTAATAACTAAAAATATCTATAATATCATGCTTATGATTCTTGTATATTGCTTGGTCAATCATTTGGTCAGCGAACAAATGTCCATGTTTGACTTGTCTTTCTTCGGTCATAATTGGTTGAACGAATTCAGGGACAAAACCTTTAGACGTACGTCGAACTTTAAGTCGAACTCTGTTATTCGATTGTCCACACCCACTCTTAACGACAATGAAGCACATTCATCACCAAATTTTCCCCTTCAATGGCCAAATTGAGCAGCTCCTCACTCTTTGAGTTCAAAATCTGAATTCACACTTGTCAAGCCTATCTTCATTCATTTCACGGGCTTTCTTTAGTACAAACATCAAGAAAATCATCCAAGACAGTTCTATTCAAAATTACGCTCTCAGTTTATATATTATCTTTTTGTCTTCAGCTATAAGAAAAAACTGTTGGACAAAAATAAATTTCTTCCATATTTTTTTATGTAGCATCCTTATAGCTCATTTTGCCTCCGATATTGAAAAACAATCAGAGGGCATAGATCCTAAACTAGAATCCATGTAATTTCAAGTGACAAATTTTTTATGACAAGATGCCAATCTTGGTGCCAAACCCCCTCTCCTTTGCACAGGTTTGGGACAGACAATACACAAGCATTTGCACAGTTTTAACGAAATTCTTAACTTCGTAAAGTAAATGAACAATAGACATCCTCAAAGAAAAGAATTAAAACAGAAAATGTAGACACACCTCATCAAATCAAGAATTCTGGACCAACTGTAGCATAACTTCTCTCCATATCTCTGGCAAAAAGTATACATGAATGTAAATTTTTTTCAGGGAATATTGATTATTGCATTAGAACATACAAAATTTATATATATACACCAAGGTGTTTTAAAGAACTGCATCACCTCTAAGATGTGCAACAGAATTTTTAATGATCCTGCTTGTACATCAAAAAATTGAGAAGTCGAAAAGAGTGTTATTATCGGTGATATCAGAGCACATTCAAATGATTCCAGATTCGCGTTCAAACCCTCAACCTGAGAAAAGAAAAAATTACTAACAGCATGTTATTTTGCTCGTTGCACAAAAAAATGGCAATGCAGATATCTAGTACATTTCCTTTTCTTTTTAAGAAAACCACAAAAGGGCCACACAATGGTGCAAGCTAATTCACTATTTATCGAAACTTCGTTCAATTCTTTTCTCAACAATCGAACTAGACAGTGGTTGTTTGACAAATTTGAAACTAAATATAGCTTTTCCATGTTTAGAAGAGAAAAGATTAGAGAGAAACATGGAACTTGGTGGGGAATAGAAGAAAGTGGGTAGGTAAGCGGGCCTCAAAGTCAACATAGAGAGGTTTTTGTTAGAATCGATATCGGGGAGAGGATAGAACTGACGAAATTGGCACACTGTGTGTTGGAATCAACACAAAAAATGAATTTAGAATTACCAAAAGTAAAATTTCATAATTAAAAACTAAATTTACAAAGTCTATAACAAAAGAATGTATCCTCATGAAACTTGCAAAACAAGTAGAATACCAAATTAAAGACTTAACAATATTAAAAACTTAAAAACAATAGAAAATATGAAACAAATAATAATGAGAAACCAATAAAATCAAAGTAACATCATTTGTACTGGGCCAATCCAATCCTAAGAATTCAACAAAAGGAGAGTGGCTTATAGAGAAATGGAAGAAGAAAAGCAGCATTATTCCAACAACCAAGATGCCCATTATAAAACATATTCTGGTTTCTAATAACAGCTTGTGTATTCAGAAGTATGTTTGTGCAAAGATCATTTAAGCCACAACACACATGTGACCTTTTCATAATTGCTGTGCTGCATTAAGTCTGAGCTTATTTACAATATAGATACAATAGTTATCAAACAAGATTCCAAAATCAAACTTATGAAAAGCTTCAAAAGAGAACTTCATAATCAAATAATCATACTTCTGTAACCTTGTTTTCAGAAAAATGTCTACTACGACGACCCATCTGAAAATGTTCAGAACCCAAGACAGCACATATACATTGGTCCAGTGCATCAAGTGCTACACTGCAGATTTGCGGACTAGATGCTTCAGTCATCTGCATATGGTCACTCGCTATCAAAAAGCAAGTTCAGAATCTTTAGATATTGTACCAATAATCACAAATATCTACAATCTTACATGAATAACCTCCAGAATGTGATTGATAACTTGATCCAAGAAAGCCTCTATCCCTGATCAGAAACATTTTTAGTTAGATAACCTATAAAAATGAAGAAAACACTATGCATCTGCAGTTGTAAGCCTGCATCAATCGTATGTGCCAAACATGTGGCTTAGCCATCTTTAACATTCTGGCATTTGAACCTCGGATTTGGCAACTTGTACTTGTCAATATATTTTTTTAGAGCCATATCAGCTGTAGCAGATACTTCAAATATGTACTAGTGTTTTCTTGTTATTTTCCTTGTGCGTCATCCAAATATTAGAGTAGAGACAAACTGAAGCATATGAAATAATCAAATAATTAATCAATAATAATGTTACACTTGTTATGCTACCGAATTACTTACTATGCAGATTGTTGACAACAATCGAAATTGTTTTCTCAATTGAGAATCTGATATTTCCATATTGCTGAATAGAGGCCTGCCCCAAACCACTGGTAGTATTGCTGATAAACTGATTCGACAACTGATGAAGTGATGAAAGCAGTGATTTAACCGCTGCCATATGCATGGAAGCTGAACTTGCAAAAAGCTACAACAGAACAAAACAGAAAGTTTTATTTTATGTAAAAAATTTCCTGATAATGATGCAACCATGCACCTTTTAAAAAATTAATAAGGGAGTCCGGGTAGGGAAAAAATTAATTTGTACTTTTAACCAATATCTCTTGAACAATCAATATCAACAGAAGGAATTTAGGCTAATGATATTATTCTTAGTGATAAAATTGATATTTCATAGAAAATTAGAGGTGATTTTGAAAGTTAAACTTGATTTTATTACATTTTGCAGAAAAAAAAAAGAAAAATAAATAAATAAACTACCTCAACTCTTGAGGATTTATCAATAACAATGCTAGGTAAAGAACATGGTTAGCCTGCAGTTTACCTCAATTGAAGTTACAGGTAATTAATATTAGTCGTTCATGATTAATAATGCAAATAAGAAGAAATCTAAAAGAACTAATTAATGATAAAAGTATAGGACTATTCACACGTCAATCAGAACCATTATTTTTGTGTCAGTTGTTCATAGTTGTGAGGGTAGTACAACTATCAATACCTACCAATACAATCAATATTCAGATAGCAACTGACATGAAGAAGTTTCAATAGCCCAGCAGAAACTAACAATGGAGAAGCAAGACAGCCAACCCCAATCACCTGAGAGTTTAAAGAAGAGAGAATATGGAAGTCGCTATATTGTCCAGACATTTCTCTAGGTAGTCGAGAAACAATTGTGGAGGCTTCCTACATGTATAAACCATTCACCAGCAAGTAAACAATGATGTCTCCCAAATAAAAGAAAATAATGCATTCTTACTGTTAAAATTCTACTAATTAGAATTCAAATAGACATATACAGTACTGAATAAGTAGAATAGCATAGGACAGATTATAAGGGAGGAAAACTCGATGTAACCAACCGAATTACCACCACTATTATTCTTGTATTTGTAGACTTTTACATAATACAAAGATTACAACTCACAAGAAAATTTCTTATTTAGAGCCACAACTTAACCTCGTTGACTATAAACATTTTAAATTTAAATAAGAATAAGAAACCGTCAACAACATTTGAATTTGAATTCTTTGACACTCCCCCTCAAGCTAAAAGCTTGGAAGTAACACAAGGATAGCTTGAAAGCATTCATGAAAATGACTACAATCTATCCATTATTCTCCGTCAATACTGGTTTCAAAAACTTTGATAGATGCTCCAAATATAGACCAAACAAGAATAGCATAGCAGGACATAAGTATAATGGTTTTCAGCAGTGAGCACTTTTGCAAGAACAACAAACAGTAGCATTAAATAAGCAATCACAGAAACCAGGAAGAACTGAAATTTGCAACAGCAATATTCATCAGCCAGCAACCACAAGAAGTCAGCAACCAACACTTTTTTCTTTTTGTTGGATAACAAAATGACTGCAGGACAGCAATAACAGCAAAGCTCCATGCTCCCCCCTTCAAGATGATATACAGATTGAGATATGAAATGGACCTCTAAAAGCATAGAACAGAGATCCTCCTTGAAGATATCAAAATCCTTATATGAAAAGGACACTCGAAAGTCTTTGGTAAAAAGATATTTAAAATCCCAACTCGGCATGCTTCAAATCTTTTGAAAAATAGAGCATGACAAAAATTTCAAAGGACATAAATAGCAAGATAAAACAATTGTACATGGGCTGACAGCAGGCTATGGGAAAATGTGGCACTTAAGTAGATTTATAAGTCCTCAGATGAGGAGCCATAAGAATCAAGCCAGAGGAGGCAGCACACTCAATCTTGTCATGGTTGTGCTGCATCAGGAAAGGATTGAACCAACTCTTGATGTCATGTTGAAATTCTATTAATTAGAATTCAAAAAGACAAGATATAGCAGTAAATAGTTATAATAGCATGGACAGAATATAGGGGAGAATAATGTGGTGTAATCAACCCAATTACCACTACTATGATTCTTGTCCTTATAGACTTTTACAAGATACAAAAGTTACTACAACTCACACAATAAGATCCCTGATTTATATCAACAACTTAACCTCCACAACTAACATCATTTTAAATTTAAATAACAAGAAGAAACAGCCAACAATATTCAAATTTGAATTCTTCAACCCTAACAATTTAACCCAACATTAACAGATAGGTCACCCTCATATAAACAAAGTTAAACCATAACACCAAGAAAGTGGGCAAGTACAAAATGTTTTAATATAGGCAAAAAAAAACAGGTACTTGCTCAAATTTGTGGGCACACATACACTATACATTAGCCAAACAGTTAAGGAGGTCGAAAGAAACAAAAGGCTGGAGAAACATCTGGAAACCTTACAGTAAAACATGCGTACTAAAGTCAAAGTACAGCAACAAGTTGAATTAGGCCTCGACCAAATTTGATACATTATTTTATAACATTATGTTCACAGATAAGAAAAGGAACAGAAAATAGCAGTTTCAAGGCTGAATGGCTAAACATGCATGACAAAAATTTGTAGTAAAGAGTAGCATTATTTATGACAAGTTCCATTACTTGGAAACAGTAGATGCATTTTATGATTGATCAATTAAAACACGATTAACAGAAAATTTCTATTATAGGTAATACGAACCTGTGTGGTAGCATATGGTGAATTGATAACCCGATCTAAGGCTGCAAGAGTGTCCAAAACCTATAATTTTCAGAAACAGTAAGTTCTTTTACAATAAATAATCATCGTAATTATCATTATAAATTAAAAATATATGTATTAAAGATGGAGCATACCAACATCCAGGACGGGCCTAGTACATTGTATAGACGATGTGCAATATTGAATAACGTCCTCAAAGCCTAGATGATGAAATAAAATTTTCATGAACTTATAACCAAACTGCGCCGCGAGATAAAAGTAATATCTGAAATGAAGACAAAAAGTGGCTAAATTCTACACAAATGAAATACAAAATGTTACCTGAACGTTTTTAGCCGTAAGGACCACAGCATCACGTTGTTCAGAAAAAAAATCAGAATGCCTGGAGCCAGGTGAATGAAGTGCACTGACAAAACAACAAATACTGAACAGCAGAATTTGGAACATAGATTTTCTATATGAGACTGCTCAACAACAATATCTAGATGCCTAAAATTTCATATTCCAAAATCAAATGAGTTTGAATATTGTACAATGTTTTCCACAAAGAAACACCAAAACAGACTGCTAATATTGGTCATAAATGCTTGATCTTTTTGATAATGAAGGACACAAGCTCAGGAAGAGGCTTGCATAGTCACAGCATGTGACAACAAAAATATTCCATGGATCATGTTGCTTATACTTTACTAATCAAGGTAAGATCCATAAAAGTTAGCACCAATGGCCGAATTTACTTGCACTCAGAACTCACAAGATTCTCACGCAATTATTGAAAAAATTGTAACAGAGAAATAACCCACGAATGTCTAAACTACTTTAGAAGAGCCTTCTTTTAGCAAATTCAATGCTTACTAGAAGACTGATTCCATTTTCTCACCTCATCAGAGTGTTAATTGATGCAATCTAAAACGTAAAAACCACAGAAAAAAATAAAAAAATGTCTCCCGTATAAAACCACAGACTTCAGATTCGAGGCATCCCAATTTCGAAAGAAATGAAACTCCAAATATTCAAATAGCCCATTTGGTTTGAATAAAAAAGAAAAAAGAAAGGGGTGGGTGGATGTATTTGGGTTTAATGAATAAAAGTTCAATATATTCCATAATCACACATTGTTTTACACACAAAATTTCCATCAAGTTCTCTTGAAGGCCAAATTCAAAATACAATTGAAGTTCATTGTAGTATTGGAATTCATAGTGTACCATTTACCTCCTCTTGTCCATTTCACCTTGGATATTAAGTGTAAATTTGCAAAGGGAAGCAAGAAAAGAATTTAAAGGTTCTATAGCCTGAAGAACTCCGCACGCCTGAAAGATGAACATTGATAATGAAAACAGTCACAGGAAAGTTGGACATGATTCAGTTTCACCTAAAGTAGATTCAGTACTATTAAAGAAATATAATACATCTAATGTAAATTGAAAACATGAGCTATGGTCATTTCAAGAATCTCCCCCTTGTCATTCATAGTGGAGATCAATAACTTTTCCCATTATCATGAGATTTAATATACTATCTCCATACATCAAAACTGTAAATAGTTATCATCCCAAATTCCTTATATCCCCTGGATACTTGTTGTTCAAATGGAGTAACTTCTATGCTTCAATTGGACGGATGTATGTATAAACCAGCCTTATAAGTAAACCTCATCGTTTTAATTCAAAGAGACAAAAAGAAGCATGCAAAAACAAATTTTGGTGGAAAAATAATTTAAATGTTCACATGGTCCATGATCAATAAGAGTAGAGGAATAAATTCAGTATCCCTGACACTAATTATTGGTAGATAACAATGTTGGCAACAATGATATCATCCATATTAGTTGTCACTTGTCTTAATAAATAATGCTTCCAAATAGCCTGCAGATGATCAGGTAGTGTACAGACTAAACCCAAGCGTGGAAGCAATCTCTATAAAGCAGCACCATGATAACGCAGTTTATTACCTGAGTAAATGCCTGGTAAGCTTTTAATATTTCCAATACGATAGCCTCCCCTTGGGACCTTTATGATGATTCCATTCCATGTTAATGAAGTGATCATTTAAATAACATAAGGCTATTAGATTAAAAGAAAAAATCCATTCCTGGTACCTTGTCAGAATGAGAGATAAAGCATCCAAAATTGTAAACCACACTGAATTAATCATTGAGATACATACAATTGTAGTTTCCCCAGAACTTTTTGCAGGAGGATCACAATCACATCTAGGAGATTCGATCTTTGATCCATAAGAAAAAAAAAAAAAGTACGCAGGTAAGATTGAAATAATCCACCTTGTTAATATAAAATAAGAGGATTTAACTGTGATAACCACATACCTCACCAATGTCAACTGCTTCATCAGTTAATGCTGCAACTGTAAATACTACACCAAACAGGCCTTCAACAGCCAAAGTAATAGCATGGGCTTCACTGGCTATGATGACAGCGGCATTAGATGCATCATTATCCAAGCTCCACTCTATTCCTGCATATACCAGAAATATTGGACAGAGAAAGTAGATATTTTAATAAGAAATTGAAAATTGTAGTCTGAGATATTAGAGAACTGAAAACACTAAGATCATAAACTTGCAAATCATAATTTTCACCAGCATCAATGAGAAATACAATAAAAACTACAGTATATGAATAACTATAGTGGGTTAGATTTTTGCCTCCATCTTCGCTATTTTGTTCCAAATGTATATGCCAATGGAAAACTTTGGTAAACTTCTGTTCACCAAATCCCAGCACCATCTTAGAAAACCTTACCAAAACCAAACCTTACCTTAACCATGTACAAATATCCAAAATTCAAATTAGCTTTCAGACAAGAACATATGCCAAGTAGCCAACCAATGACACAAGCCAATATGAACTATTGAGATACTGAGGGCAATTCATTAATATTTACATGAACATCAACAATAAATTCATGTACCAAAATTTCTTCTTTTATTCCACCTAATCTCAGCCAATTAGACTAGGTGAAAAAGTGAAAATGAACAGTTAAGTTTTTATAGTTGGATTCGTTTCCTGTCACCATCCCTTCATCTTTGTTGGACTTGAGACCAACAATGCAACAGGGAACACAAGCATTGGTGAAGTTGTCACGTATCAATTATTCAGCCAGAAAAACCAATTGCAATAATGTAATAGTCATCCAAAATTCAAATTAGCTATCAGACAAGAACATATGCCAAGTAACCAGCCAATAACAGAAGCCAATATGAACAACTATTGGGACACTGAGGGCAATTCTTTACTATTTACATGAACTTCAACATTAAATTCATGCACCAAAATTGATTCTTTTACTTCACCTTATCTCAACCAATTAGATCAGGTGAAAAAGAGAAAATGAACAGTTAATTTTTTATAGTTGGATTCCTTTCCTGTCACCATCCCTTCATCTTTGTTGGCCTTGAGGCCAACATTGCAACAGAGAGCACAAGCATTGGTGAAGTTGTCACGTATCAATTGTTCAGCCAAAAAAACCAATTGCAATAATGTAATAGTCATCCAAAACGTTTTGCTTGTCATGAATGACTTCAAAGGCTAGTTTAACCAATAAGAAATGAACTAAGAGCCCTGTGTTGGGTAGAGATATCTTTGAAGATTCTCTAGTTATGCTCATACCAATAGACTATAATTAATAGTCAATCAATCCCCTATTAAAAGAAAGGATCCCATGTCGAATATTATATTTGTGAAAGATTCAGTTCAAGACATGCACATCTAAGGGCACTCAAAAAAGATGTTTCATATTTCTTTATAGTCCATGCATTGCGAGCATTTGTAACCCAAGGTAAATCCAATGTTAAGACCCCATTATTCAACCAGTCCCCCCATTAATCTCCCTTGTAGTATGTCCAATATTGAGATCCTATTAGACATGACAGGCCAATGCTTCAATTATTTCCTAATCCATCCTACAGCACTAGAGACATAGTCATCAGAAATACAATAATTACGAAGTTCGAAATACTTAGTATAATTTAAGTGATATGTCTGCAATTCAATATTTCATTTAGGACGGATTAGATTCATTCTGAGTAATTAATTGCAAGAGTAATTCAAAAATAAGTGGCGACTGCATTTATATTTATAGTAAAATGTTTGAGCTAAATTGTGAGATTTGAGTGTGGATATACTTTGTTTCCTAATGTTTTTAAAATAATTTTTCAAGTGCTAGAGCCAAGGTTCGAATTATCGTATCTCGGTTTCATCTCTGAAGGTTGAAAATAAGAGATCTTAGAGAGATTCGGAAGAATTCTCGGAGAGATTCAAAAGAATTCTCAGAGACAAAAGTGTTTGACATGTAATAGGTTTAGAAAACACATAATCTAATGACACAGTGCAAGACATAGACTAATGATACAATGCAAGACAAACATATAATAGGGTTACTTAGCTGATAGATAATAATAACAAAACATTCCATAATCATCCTGCCAATAGAATATTTATTCTCAACAAAATTACATGACAATTAGTAAATGAAGAAGATCCACGTGGCTCAAAAGTTCCCGTTGAAAATTATAATTCATTATACCTAGCATAATATCACAAATTACACTTTCAGCAAATTATTTTATGTATAAATGAACATAAACAAAAAAAACTACATAAGAACAAGTTAAAAAATATTAAAAAAAATTTTTAAATCTACTTGAAAGGGACTAAAAAAAACTAAATTAGGATCAGGACTAAATAAATAAATTAAAAAAATACTAAAGAAATTCAGTCTTCATGAAATAAATTAGAATTTAATTAAAATAAATGAGACGTGCTAAAAACATAATAATTAAATTAATTAAATTTAATAAAATAAACATATATTTATATTTTAATAAAATCGATTAAAAGTACACAATAAAAAAAATAATATGATTGATAAACTAAATAAACCCCACCTCACCCCCCTCCTTCTCTCCCACCTCCCCCGCACCATATCCTCTCCCTCCTTGCACGCCCTCCCTCCCAAACCCACTTTCTCAGAAAAAATCCAAGATTACACCGTGCATCTCTGTTTGAGAATTATGTCGGGCCCTTGCCAAGACCGAGATCTCGGCAAGATTGAAAACCATCGCTAGAGCATGGGAATTGAATTTTCATAATACTTTGTCAAGCGCGAGTGCATAGTGATTTGTATTTTCATTCAACTTGTATCTTCAACTTCATCAATGATGGGATTCAGATGGTAAAATTTTCAAATTCAGCTCCAATGAGTTGTGCCCAAAAAATACAAGAAAACTAAGGTTCTATAATATTACATGGCAGAAAGATTATTATAACATGAGAAGCAAGCTAGGGGGAAAAAGAAGGCTGCCAAGACAAAAAGTTGGAAAAATATGAAACTTTTTAATTAATCAACATAAAAATCTTAATGTATAGGATATAGCTAATATTTATAGTCAAAGCTCCAAAAAAGAAACACCAACTAGGCAACTTCCTAAATACACAAATTATTTCTAAGAATACAATCAAATCAATATTGAAGTAGAATTCCTAACATAATAGTTCAAAAAATAGTAAGACTGCATAAAAAACAAAGACCTGTTGTGAAGTCTTAAGCCTGTTTATTGTAAAATTATCATGATAATGACTAAAAAAAGTTTTTGGCAAAATGTTGGGAAAATAAAGTGATAGAAGCACTCATTAAAAACCTGCACAAAACGTTAGAAAATAAAAATGCGGGCTTGATCCCTTTTTTTTATAACGTTTGAACAAGATTACCCTAGTAATTTAACCGTCAAATGTTATTTTGCGAGCTCTGCCACCTTTTATAACTGTAGCAAAAAGAACTTTGCAATAAAATTTTCTTCAGAGTTCACAAAAATAAAATTCTATTGCACCTAAATGCCCCATCATATAAGACTAATAAATATGGCACTGCACCCAGCGATCAACATACTAATTATGAAAAAATAAAATAATGCAAACCATCACCATATGATATTCAATGAACACAGCACTGAACATGTGAACACAAAAAGAAAAAAACAGGAAATATATACCTCTGGCTTTACTGCTGAACATTCCTGCAACAGCTGCAAGACTTTCATCACTTGAATCCGGAACCTATAAGAAGAATCATATCTTAAACTCTTAAGCTGCAAACACTAATACCCTGGGAAAATTTTAGTGCAAAAAAAATCCAACCATCAACGAAAACAACATATATCATACGATGAATAGAACAATTTTTTTTCCCAACTTAAAAGCCACACAAGCAGTTTTCTTCAATTTCACAACTTTTAGGAAATGACCAGATAATCATATGAGGATATCTCTAAAATCAGTAAAAGTATTTTTGTCACAAAATATTTGCCCCAAACACAGAAAAACAGTTTTAATTCATAATCAATGGATACTTGAAGAACAAGGTCATGTGGCATAGTTGATGCTCTTTGCCAAACTAAAGGCTGATAAAGAAGAGTGAGGAGCTGTCTAAAATGACAACAAACCATCTTTGCATAAAATGTAATTCCACAAAAGAAGTCAGCATGCACCAGAAAGTGCAAGGTATCGAATTCAGGATTCTCATCACATGTGCTAGTAGCCTAGTTCTACCTTAGGAGATGATGGTATATGTGCTAGAATCTTCACCCATCATTCACCAGCTGTAAAGCTAAACATGTTTTGCCAAATTATGCTAAACATTAATTGAAAATTCATGCATTAGCCAAACAACAATGTCATGACCAACAAAAAACACCATCAACTAATATTTTACTCACCTGTATACATGAAACAACCCTCGCAAATGCTTTAACAATGTTTTCTACCACGTTAGTGTTTTGTGGGTGCCTATAACACAAAGTCATAAGTCTATAATACACAACTGTTGTGCCGTCCAAATTAAGCAATGAAAAGCTCATATACAACTGCGCTTACAAGAGAACATCATGCAACAATCACTAGAATCATGTATTAAGTTACAAATAATACAAAACTATTCAATGATAAAATATCAACAAATAATAACCTTTCAAAATATAAGGGAATAATGTACAACATAAAGATTTACCCATATATAAAGGACAAAAACTTCAACTTAGTCTTGATGAAAATTTTTCACAAACAAAAGACCAACGTTCATATGGAACTTTCAGCAATTGTACACACATAATCTTTAATATATA
>JAVDBV010000671.1:0-33784 GCA_032619315.1 Piper longum
GGGTATTTACGTCAAATCAACTCATATATATATATATATATATATGAGTTGATTTGACGTAAATACCCTTTATACGTAATGTACCTGTTCGAACTGACACGGTCGGTTTGGCTGGGGACTTTTTTTTTTTTTTTTTCCGAAGCTTAGCCGCTGATATATGTTGGGTCTGGGGGGAGCAAAAATTTAGCAAAAGCTCCGTTGGAAATTCAAGGAAAAATGATCGAAATCTTACACAATGATTTTTTCTTTTAAGGCAACCCGGTTACACTAACTGTAGTAACCAGTATTTAATTTTTTTTTTCATAGGTTTTATATTATAGATATATTATTTCTTGAGATAATAATAAATTTATCCTTGATATTTTTAACCAGGTAAAATTTATCTTCGTACTTAAAATATGGTGTAGTATGTAGTATGTTGAATTATATGCAAATGGATTGATATTAGTTTGCATGGAAATAAAATTGGTGGCCATAAAGGTTGTTTAGGTAGAGCTAATATTAGCTTAAAGGGCTAGTCAATTGGCAAGAAAGAAGTTTAAGTTGGCTACAGGGCAGACCGGAGCCGAAATCATGGTTGAATCTAGTCTTTGCATAAATTTGTACTTATCTCACTCATGTGGATAAGTTTTGTGCTTTGGAGAAAATATCCATGCAGTTCTAAAATTAAACGAAGAGATATGTGAGGGAAGTTGAAGTGACTCAGAAACACACACCCTAATTGTGGAACAGAGGTGGTTCTCAAACTCTATATGTAACACCTCGTTTCTCTTCGTTCATGAACCAATTCATAAATATTATTGGCAACCGAATCGTTTGTTAATCTACTTAACTCAGTTTAGTCGACCTGGATCTACCCTCAATATCTCAAGATGGTGATACAATATATAAATCATGGATGAGATATTTAGGTCCTAATGTTGTTCTACATGTAGCAATGATATACAATCAATTATAAAAAAAACCAAACGAGCGAAAAGTTCTAAGAAAATATCTATTTTTAAAACAAAATAGAGAGAGACTCCCCTAAAATTACAATAGGGACCTCCCTATCAACAACAAACAGTATATATTTATATTAATAAAAATTTAAAACATAGTCAAAACACAACATTTCCTTCACATTACAGTTATCATTACTCCCTTCATCATTTGAGTGAAGTCTAAACTTCATTGCTCACTTTGTTCATTTTCGTTGTTAATTCATTCATATGCAAAATATTTATTACTTCATAAAATGACATTCAAATTTCATAATTTAAATAATTCGACATTCATCATCATCATTACCAATTACACTCGGCAGGTACATGTGTGCGTAATTTCAATGCTACTTCTTTGCAGTCTTAACATCGCTCACTCCTTGCAATTCTCACCTACATAGATAATAAGAAACTGTCAGTAACGAGTGTTATCGATGCAGAAATAGTTAATGACAAGCTGACACAAGAAAGTTGACCCTACAGTTGAATGGAAACCTCATGACCCTTCCTCATAGAAACTCTCATAAGGGCATTAAATACGAGCCGCCGACCTCACAGACAACGTTCCCTTTCTGTCTCATTTCATTCATTGGCTACTTTAAACTATCCCTTGCGAGGGAAAATCATTTTCTTTTTTTTTTAGCCCTCTACATCCTATGTGTCACTCTTGGCCCTAAGTACAGAAGTCAAGTACTCTCAAGCATGTGCCTTGAGTACCCTATGAAACCACAAGTCTAGACATGCATTACATAACAGTACCTGTAAACCTCCATATTACTCCGAATTTGAGGAACTAAAAAGGTGGAGTTATCACGATCCCTCGAGAATAGAACATACGCTCACCAATTTTATAGCCCACTTTTACAAACACACGCCTGATCTCAATACGCAGTCATCAGTTTTCCCTAGTCTCACCTCTCACTGAAAACTCAAAAAATAGCTTGTACATAGACTTAGGTAGGGATTTATATAACCTGAAGACATCTTGATCTGGATCTGAGTTTTCGAAAACAAACTTGAGGGATCTCATCCTTGAGGGTTATTGATCCGAAAATTTCATACGACTAGATGAACCTTGTGAAGTGGGATACAATAAATTCACAACTATACACATCTGCTTACATGCTAAAACAAAGCACAACTGAGTATAGAAGTCAAACCAGAGGCGAGTCCTAAACAGACCTAGTCCACGCGCCTAGGCGGTGAGCTCCTACTCTGTACCTACACATCAAACTAAAAGTTAATGCCCGTTTATAAAGCATTCACACAACTTGTAGCGCACACACATCAAGTCACACTCACATCAATCATATAACAATCCATATAAGATTTCCTTTGTTACATTACATTAGATTACAATACTTACTTAGTTTACCTAGTTACTTCCTTATCATTTGCTCTAATACACTTCAACCAAGAAATTTATACTTTTGGGCCGGGGGAAACTATTTGGAGCCACATTGGACCCTTGGCTATTCAACTGGAGAAGATAAGAAGATTGTCAAGGAGAGTCACCCATCAACGGCGTTTTGAGGCCCAACACTGTTGAAGATTATCCCAGTTTTGATGTCGTGGTGGAGCATGCCTGTCGCACAACACCTTATTGTTGTCGATCACCCTGTTGACCGACCAAGGAGATGAGTTGCAGTGCCGCTACCGCTGGAGAGATCCAAACCCCCCAAAATCGAAGGGAAGAAAAAGAGGGAAGTGGGCTTTTTCCTTTCCCTTTTGGCTATAATATCAATATATATATATATATATATATATATATATATATATATATATGATTTGATTTGATGTAAATACCCTTAAAACATAATGTGCAAGTTCGAACCAACATGGTCGGTTCATGTCGGTTCAGCATGGGACTCTTTTTCTTCCGCCGAAGCATAGCCGATGATATACGTTTGGGAGAGCAAAAATTTAGAAAAAGCTCTGTTTGTAATTCAATGAAAAATTATTGAAATCTTACAATGATAGTTCTTTTTAAGGCAACCTGGTTCCACTCACTGTAATAACTAGAATTTAATTTTTATTTTCATAGATTTAATATTATGGATATATTGTTTCTTGAGATAATAATAAATTTATCCTTAATATTTTCAATCAAATAAATTTTTTCACTATACTTGAAATATGGTGTAATATGTGGTATATTGAATTATATGCAGATAGATTGATATTAGTTTGTATGGAAAATTAAAATTGGTGAAATACTTATTTAGGCCATGAAGGTTGTTTAAGTGGAGTCAATGATACTAGAATAAAGGGCTAGCTAATTGCAGGAAAGAAGTTTACATTGAAACCTTGGCAAAAGGGGCTTGACCGGAACCAAAATCGTGGTTGAATCTAGTTAGCCAGAACAGTTAGGTCTAAATTATAAATTTTCAAAAAATTGGAGAGGTAACTAAGGAAAGGGAGAAATATAAGGGGCTACATAAAGACAAGAAGGGGTGGAAGGGCATTAAACCCGAGGTAATGCCCTCTCTCCCCTCCTCTCTCTCACGTCCCTCTCTCTACCCTCTCTTATCGTTCTTCTCTCTCTTTCTTCGATTTTGGTTCGTGAATATTGTGTTGGAGAATGCTCTATACATGGTTTGTTCAAAGATCAGGTTAGTAATTCAACTAAAACTAGTTATCTCTTTAGATTCATGCATAGTTTACATAATTCAAGGTTGTTCATGATTGGTTGTGATTGTAATTTATGTATTCATGATTTAATATACTTTATTTTTACAAATTATGCATGTATACCATTATTGAGACTATGAACTCAGTTTGGAAGGAGAATATTTAGATTTAAAATAATATATAATTGATGTTTGATGGATGTTTTTTGTTATTTCTATGAAAATTGATTGTAAAGAAGAAGAATAGGGTGATATTGTAACATCCTATTTCGGTTCACCCACAAACTAACCCGAAAATGTTACCGGCGACCGAACTGTTCACTAATATATACTTAATTCAGTTAAGCCAACCCGGATCTATCCTTAGCGTCTCAAAATGTTGATGCAACATGTCCGGGATGGATGAGATGTTTGGGTTATAACGTTGTACTACATGCATTCTATGATATGCAAACAAGCATACAAACAAATCAAATAAATGAAAAGTTTAAAGAAAATAGTTAATTTTTGTAAATAAAAATGGACAAAGTCTCCCCTAAAAATATAATTGGGGTCATCCTGTCAACGACAAACAATATATATTTTATAACAATAACAATCTACAAACACTATATTTTCTTCACATTCTAGTTATTCTCACTTTGTAGTTCACCCTGTACATTTTTTCACTTTCTATGTTCATTCAAATGCAAAAATATTTATAATGATTTCACATAATAACATGTCAATTTCATCATCACACAATTTAATACATCACCAATTATATTCGGCAGGTACATGTATGCACGATTCAATGTTGCTCTTTTGCAGTCCCAACAGCTTTCATTTCTTGAGGTTCTCACCTACATTTATAATAAAAACACATTAATAACAAGCATTACCTATCCAAAAATAGCTAATAACAAACTGACACAGGATAGTTGATTCTCCTGTTGAATAAAAACTTCATAATTCTTCCTCAAGAGCTCTCATAAGAGCAATAACTGGGAGCTATCGAACTCGCGCGACAGCATCCGCTTTCCATCTCATTCTCTTTCATTGGTTACTTTCATCTATCCCTTGTACGGAAAAGTCATTCTCTTCCTTCTCAGCCCTCTACATCCTTCGTATTACTCCTAGCCCTGAGTATAGAGGCCGAGTGCTCTTAAGCATGTGCCTTCAGTACCTTTTGTAACCAAAAGTCTAGACATGTGTTGCATATCAGTACCCATAAACCTCCACACTTCTCCGGATTTGAGTAACTCAAAGGTTGAGTTATTAGGATCCCAAGGGAATGGAATGGACACTCTCCAATTCCAAAGCTCACACCCTATCTCAAGACATGGCCATCTGTTTTCCCTCATCTCACCTCACCGAAAGTGCGAAAACTACATGTACATAGGCATGGGTAGGGAATTCAATATAATAGGTCTGAAGGCATCATAAGATGGATCTAAATTTCGAAAACAAACTCGAAGGTTATCATCCTCGAGAGTTATTAATCCGAAAATACAACTGGCTAAATGACCCATGTGGAGTGGGATACGATAAATCCACTGCTCAACACGTCCTCTTACTAGTTAAAACAAAACATGATAGAATGAGACAATAAATCTGGAGTGAGTTCTAAACGAACTTGGTAAAAGCTCCGATCATGGTTGCGAGTTTATGCGGCAAGCTTTTGCTCCGTACCTACACATCAAATCTAGAAGCTAACACCCATTAACTGAATGATGTATCAAACTCATCATAAACACCACACTTGAACACAATCATCATCCATCAAACAATAAAAAATCATTAGTGTAAAAATATTTCTAGCTCGTACTATTCACACCGATTTTATTATGTTTTTGTAACTTACGTTGCAATCATTTAGCATACTCAGATTTAATTTACCTAATTAGATCATTAGCATTCATTAAGCACAACTCAAATCATATAAATATCACTTCATTCGCAATCAGACATTCATCATGACAAATAATCAATCCTAACATGTCATGCTAACAATAATCAATTTTAAATAACAAAGTTAGAGGAAATTATACCTCACGTCGTCGGCGACAATGATCAATGGCCATCAATAATTGGGTTTGGTCGCGTGTCTCTAAGCTTGAATTCAGCACTCGACAGCGTCCGAAGTTCAATCGGGTTAGATTGGATGAGTTCGGCAGAAAATCCAGCAAACTCTAGTGAATCCAATTTTTTGGCGGCTTCTGGCGATTTTTCGACAACTTTTAGCGGTTTTTTAGCAGCTTTCAGCGATTTTCTAGCGTCTGTTGCCAACGACGGCTAAGCGATGGAATGGTGGTGGTATGGGTACTATTGGCATACGCTCAACGAGCTTGACATGTCTATAGGGATGACGAGGTGGGATGCAGTGGTGGCTCACAGAAAAATGGTAAAAACTGTGGCGGCCAGTTGTGGATTGTGGAGATCTGGCCGATATTGGCGACGTTGAGCTCCGCTTCGGTCAGGGAAAGTCATGGGAAGTTCAACGACATGGAGGCAACGGTCGCCAGTGGCGGGATCAGCAATAGGAACGCGGTGCTAGGGGGCGACGATTCGGCATCGTGGAGACCGAGTGGTGGCTGGGGGCTCTCGAGGCGGAATGGCGACAGCACGACAGGGCTCGACGACATCGATCAGTGGCAGGGTGTCCTATAACACCACAATGACATGTTCTATAACTAATAACCAACTTAAACTACCCTATAACACATTCTAATGCGTTATTCTGCCCAAAAATAACTCATTTTTCACCATTTTTTCAACATTATCATCATATACTCATGTACACTTGACCCTAATCACTCATAACTCACGAATAGCCTCGGCTCAACACGTGTTTCATGAAACTGACTTAACTCGAACTGACGGTTAAACCGACTAGTTCGCTAATGCAAAACGTAAACTCGAGTCACGAGTTTTACAGATATCAATCAATAATTTATTTTTTTTCAACGAAGAATAATTCTAAACTAGCAATAATGATGTACAAATAGATTATATAAAATTTTATTCAATCAAAGTTGATTTGACATAGTTCTTGTACAAACTTATTTGAAATAAAAAAGATTTAACTTTCGTTGATAGCTTTAATGGCAACTTGAGATTTAAACCTCCAAATTGAAAATCCCTTTAGATGATTGTTAATTAAGTTGTTATGAAACCATAGTTAAAATTTCATGAATTTTGGATGTCATTTAGGCCTTCAACAAATGTTGGAAAGATTATAAAATGAAAGAGATTCATATCTAAAAGATGCAAGAACTCCAAGCGTTCTGAACCTAAACGCGAATGCACATGCACTCAGCATGTGTGTAAAAACCGTGGGAAAAAGAAAGGAAAAGAAAAAAAAATTGTTATTTAAATTATGATTTTTGTAAGATTCGAAACTGGTGCTAAATACTATTTTGTGGAATCAATACGGGTGAATCGATATGATTGGTCATTAAGATTATTATTATCATTAGTCGGCCGGTCATGGTTCGGACTAAGGCGAAAGCCCCCAGTCTTGGGTGGGTAACGACTTGGTGAGTTGGAGGAAAAAGGATGACGAACTTTAGCCAAGTGATACTTATTCATGAATGGGTGGTAGGGTGTGAGAATTTAATTGAGGGACTCGTTGAATTGTATATATATAGTTGTGGAGATTGTGGAAATCCTTTTCCCTAGCCGTCCACTCCTTCTTGTCTCCTCTCCGTCCCAGGCACCTTCCTCATTGCTGTGTGAGTATCTCGTCCCTCTTCTTATTTGTTTTCCATTAGGACTCTTGCATGCATGGTTTTGCTTGTAAGGATGTAGGGTTGATGATGTTATTCACATCTTCTTTGTTTTTCACATCTTTTTTTGGAGAAGGTTACATGCTGGCCTGATCGCCACCACCTCCTTCCCGTCTCCTCTATTTTTCCTTGCTCTTG
Source organism: Piper longum (assembly GCA_032619315.1). Taxonomy (NCBI): domain Eukaryota; kingdom Viridiplantae; phylum Streptophyta; class Magnoliopsida; order Piperales; family Piperaceae; genus Piper; species Piper longum. The sequence goes on from JAVDBV010000671.1 coordinate 7,519, forward strand.
GCTTGTGTTTTGGAGTGTTTTCTACGGTGCCTTGTCAAGTAGGTATGTGGTTCAGTTGGCGGCTTCCAAATCAGGTCGTGCATGTAGCAACACTTGGTTTTTGTTGGAGACGCCTTCCTGAGTTGTAGGATCCATAGAGTCTTATGCATGAGGTTCTTGTCGAATTTTGTGGTATGAATTGTTGAGTCTTTTGGGGTCGTTTGGTTGTGTCGTTGAGTGCGTATTGATGTGTTCTGGTTGCTGCTCCTCGTGTTGATAAGGGGGTCGTGAGTTGCAATACTGGTTTGTCGTTGATCGTCCTTTTTGTATAGTATGTTGGTCGTGTCTAGGGATGCTTGTTTCTTCTTTTTTTTGGGAAATGTCGTATTGCCTGTTATTGTTGGTCGTAGTGGTGTTTAAGTTGTATCATTTTTAACAAGTAACTTAGTGATTTAGGGTTGAGTCGGTATGAATAATAATTGCTAGGTTATATATGTAATTCACATAGTTATTGTCTTAAATAAAAATTGAGTAATTCATGAGTAATATAATCATTGTAGTCATTAATTAGTGATAATTAATTCATGTACTATAAATTATTAAGTTAAGTTGGATGGTTATCGATGATTAATGGAATAAAGATTTCACCTTTATCATATTAGAATTAATATAAGGTAAATAAAGTTAATTATTGTAATAACGAGTTAGTAAGGTAGGAGAATAGGCCAATAAGTGTGGAATTTAAACGTTACAGTAAAATTAATAAAGTTCGAACCGTTATTGAGTTGAATGATTTGAATAAATTAAAAGTATCATCAAATTAGATAACACAAATCATCTTAAATAATGTACTGAGATGACTTAACTAATTTTCAATTAAATATTTGGTTATACGTTAATCATTAACTAACATTAGTTAAATGTAAATCCTGATGTAAAGAATTAATTTGAACATGTAAAGTACGACTTAAATGATTACATTACATAAATAATTAAGTACCCCACTAGGCTCATTGCAAAGATTAAGAATTTAATGTTTGAGATTGGTGAATGTTATGTGTTCGGTGTTGATAGACTTAGGCCATATAGTTGCATGCATATCTACTCAGTTTTTTTTCTCGTTTAGATTAGGATCGTCGATCGCGGTTGCGAGTCCATTTGCGAACTATCCAGGTCCGTATAATTGTTTGAAATGTTGTATATTCCTTTTTGTCAGCCCTAGTTGGCCTGAGCCCATATTCGACCACTATGCATTTAGTGCAACCGGGGTCAAGGAATTTACTCAGCCCGACATAGGGTCGCACTTTTTTAAAAAAAATTACTTGAGCACAAATTGGGAGTCTTTGATACGATGCAGAACCCGCGAAATTGGGAGCCTCTGTCAGAAGGCAGCACCCTTGAGAGTCTCTGACACGAGGCAACACCTACGAAATTGAGAGTCTCCATCACGAGACATCACCGAAAAAATTGGGAGTCTCTGTCGCAAGGAGACACCCACAAATTTGAACACCTGCCCCCATGCCGAAAGGGTGACAGGGCGTAATGCCGCAAGACAGCTCATTATATACTTGTGAACTGAAGTGGAATTTCCTCTGCAGGTATTTGGACTGAAGATTGAGAGTGTCATTGGTGTTCCTTTTGGACCAACCAAGGTTTGGTGATTCGATAATAAATTAGACTTTCTTTTTACTTAATTTGAGTTAAAAGCGTGGCTATGGGAAACGATCACTGGTTGTGGGGCTATGCGTGAGCATAGCTAATTATCTTTTGTTATGTTACATCTTATATCTAACTTGACTAAATAAATTTTTCGACTTGATGTCAGATTATGACTTATGGGTTAAATTTTTATTATTTTATTAATTATATTTTTGAGTAACACCTGACTAATTAGGCTCATTAAATTGCATCTTTGGCCGGGTCGTTACAATGTGCATTATGCTATAATTTTCTACAATGACAGAACACCCTGACAACCTGGAACAAAGCGCCTGAGCACCTAGACCTCGAACACACTCATATGTTTCTCTTAATTAAATAATATTTAATGATTTTTAACATGTTAATTAAGGTTGTTAATATTGTTAATGATTTGATGGTGTTCTTATGTGTGATGGGTGAATAAATTATCGTTTTTGGATGATGGATGAATATTCATGACATGTTATATATATGCATACATGTAGACTAATTCAGGTAGTGATGTATAATATTTTTTATTACTCAGACTAAGAAGAAGTGTTGCGGAGACATCTCAATGTTTGAAAAGGTAACTTTTCAGGTCTATTTAGATATTATTTGGGATGCTTTATGATTCCCTCGACGTTTTTGACATGTTGAACTGATTTAATCGAATCTTGAATTAATGCGACAACATATGGAAGAAACTTAATATGGTTAGGTAAGTAAGATAAATAAAACGGGAACTAAAACAAATTAATTTTATTTGTTTTCATAAATTGTTAAGTACAAGTAATGGTGGGGTCTGGGCATAACTGTAATTTATTTGAGATCGGTTCAACCAATAGGCCATACTGATAATAACTTTGAGCATCTATTCTAAGCAAATGGTGGAGTTTGGAGGCTATTGTACATGCAATGTTTATGATTATAATGAGGGGAGGTAGATTATGGATAGTGTGATTGATAGGTTGCACATATCCCAAATGTTTTGATGCAAACTTGAATAATTACTCATAAGGATGAGTAAATAATACATACAAAATATCAATTGATGAGTTAAGGTTTTTCTATGCTAATTTGTGGATAACTGAAGGTATGGAGGAACTCATATCCGAAAATTAATCTATATTATGATATCTATGATTTAATTAAAATGGTTGAGGATATATATGATTAACTTATTGTTTAGAAATTAGTCCCATATGCATATATTGATGGTAAAATAAATGGTTATTTATTTTATTGATGATAACTACTTATTGTTAAGTTATTATTATATTGTTGATATTTCATATCAATAGCTTGATGTTGAGATTTACTTGTAATTAATTGTTATTTTCTTATTGTTAATTGTCTACATATGTGAGTAGATGACTCAACACCTATTTTGGTCCCGAGCAAACCATTTACATTGTTTTCAACTACCTAAATATAAGAAAATATAATTATCTCAATATAAAAACTATATAGGAAGGTGACTGTTGGTAAATATGCATTGAGCTAGCAAGCTCAATCTCAATTCAAGTTGAAATTAATTTAAAAACTAGTTACATGTTGAGCTCGCCTCAAGCCGTAAAATTTTGAATTAAGTAAAACTCGTTTTTACTAGGTTGAAAAAATACTTCTTATTATATTATCTCACCAAATTCAACTAAAAATTAGGTTGACTAGAAATCGGTCTAAATAAAGAGTAAAGCATCTCCACTCCCCCATAAAATTCCTAAAAGATTATTTTTTTTTGTAAGAAAAAGATCAAATAATACTATTAACCACACGAATAGCGATAACTAACTAGGACAATGTTGAAGTTATTGTCGATGATATAAATATAACTAACTAATATGATGCATCCGTTGATAATTAGTTAGAACTTAATTTAAATATCAATGTGAATATTATTGAATTTAAATTTGAAGTCGAAATGAGACGAGCCAAAATTTTGCCTAAAAACTCAACTCTAGACGAAAAATCTTGTTATGACAACATCTTACCAGACCAGACCTGAGCCAAGTCCGAACTGAATTGAAATCCGGCCGGTCGGGTTCTCTTTAATTCGATCCAGTAAATAAATCGTAAACCGCCACCACGAACCAACCCGCTTCTCTACCAAAAACCCTGACGCTGCAACGGTGACAAGCACCGCCTGCGGCGGATCGGACAAGGACGCCGTCGGCGGCGGCGACGACGAAGAAGGCCCCCGGCGATGGCGCAGCTAGAACTACCGAACGTGGGGCGGAAGTCGGTGGTACGGTGGGGGAAGAAGTACCCGAGGAGGCGCTGTACCGGCGCCTCTTCAAGGGAGGGGAATCCGAGCAGAACGTCCGGGCGGAGCTCATTCGCTTCCTTAAGAGCCCAAAGCTAGTCTACAGGTGGGAGGTCGGCTTCTCCCTCAAGAAGCTCCGGCTGCGCAAGTGCTACGACGCGGCGTTAAAGGTGCCTGCTTTATTCGCATTTCTGCTGTTTTTGCTCATATCCAGTTTGATGTCTGGTGCAACGAATGATATCAAACTCCTTCCTGTGGTTTTTGTTGTACATGATTGTGTTGAATAGAAGCATTTTGAAAACTGAGAATGATGAATTCATGGGCATGGACAGTAGGATGTGTTGAATGCAAATGACTTCTTTTTGGACTCATGGTTCTCGTGGACTGCCCAAGAAATTTGGTTTTTGTTGCGATAGGTGTTGCTTTGTGTGCTGACTTAGCTCACGGTTGAACCCCTCAAAGATCATTGTTGTGGTGAAACTATTTTAAGAGCGAGGTTGTGTAAACTTACTTATGAAATGTGTTGAATGAAATTGACTGCATTTTTGTTCTGGTTGTTTCCAGTATCTGAAATCATCTAGTGGCACTTATTTATGAAATGTTTGGTATCAATGATCACTTATCATTAAACTTGAGTGCATACAGTTCTTTTGTTTAGGCTAATTAAATTAATTGCCAAATGCAATGGTGTCTGTTATGAATCACCTGCAATTTGATCTTACTGGATTTGTTACCTATTGTTTTGGCTGTTGTGTTTCACTGTTAGCTGATATCACTAAGTGCTTATGAACTAGCTTTCATATATTGTTCGCAGCTATCGGAGGCGATGTCAAAGAGAGGAATGAACTTGGCGTTTAGTGATCAAGCAGTCCGTCTCAATTTTGTGGCTAAAGCAAGAGGTGTTGGATGCTGCTGAGAAGTATTTTATGGAACTTCCAGATCAAGCTAAAAACCAGCTGTCTTACGGTGCACTTCTCAACTGCTATTGCAAAGAACTAATGACTGAGAAGGCATAATCCCTCATTGGAGAAAATAAAGGAACTTCGTTTTGCTTCAACATCTATGGCCTACAGCAGTTTGATGACTCTACCCACAAAAACTGGTCATTATGAAAAAATTCCAGTATTAATAAAGGAAATGAAAGCCACTGATGTGATGCCAGATTGTTTCACTTATAATGTGTGGATGAGAGGTCTTGCGGCTGCTAATGAAATTAGCGGGGTTGAGAGAATAATTGAAGAGATGAAGAGAGTCGATCGAGTTACTGGTGATTTGGACAACATACAGTAATATTGCATCCATCTATGTCGATGCTGGTATGTTCAAAAAGGCTGAGATGGCACTAAGAGAACTTGGAAATGAGCAAAGGGATCTTGGGACTTTCCAATTTCTAATAACTCTGTATGGTTGAACTTGAAATTTAGTGGAGGTTTACCGAGTTTGGGTTTCTTTAAAGCTTCCTGTTCCTAAAATGGCAAACATAAGCTGCCTTAATATGATTCAGGTTCTGGTGAATGATTTGCCAGGCGCTGAAAAATGTTTTAAAGAATGGGAGTCTTCATACTCAGTTTAGGACACGTGTTGCAAATGTTCTGATTGGGGCATACGCGAAAGCAGACTCCATAGATATGTCAAAGGAATTGAGAAGACATGCTAGGAATAGGGGAGCAAAGCCCAATGCAAAAACCTGGGAGATGTTTATGGAATACTATTTAAAGAAAGGCAATGCAAAAGGGGCAGTTGATTGCATTGTCAATGCAGTTGAAACTGGACCGGGGGATGGGAGAAAATGGTGCCCACCACCAGACGTTGTATTGAAGGTTATGAGGCAGTTTGAGCAAGATAAAGATGTTGGTGGTGCAGAAGGTTTCTTGGTGGTTTCGGACAAAGCTAAGTGTGAGAAGGGAGAGCAGGTTTTTGAATGTTTAATACGCATGTATGCAGCCGCTAGGAAAAAGGATCCTCTCATGAAACGTAGGTTGAAGATGGAAAATGTGGAAGTGAGTCAAGCAGCCAGATGCACTGGAAGAAATTTGTGCTGAATGATTGTTGGTTATGTGAACTCATAATAAATTTCAGGTGTTTTTAATCTTTGTAGCATGATTTTTCTTTTTTGGCTCCTGCAAATTGCCTGAGAGAACTGTACAAATGCCTGATTATTATGTGCGAGGTGCTCCATCTAACTTCGGATACGATTAATCCCTCCCGATATTCCTAGTGAGTTTTGCAGAAAAGCTTTCTGATAATGTTTAAGTCTTTGAAGTAAATGGATGGTAAGATGCAGCTTCGTCGGCTGCTCATTCTTTAGAGTGGGATTGCAATGAAGCCTTTGCTGGCAGTCACTTTCATTTTTTTAGCTTGCCTTGTACCTTTCAGAAAATCATGTCTCTTATTTTTTATCTATTTGAAGACACGTTAGTTCATAACTTATTGAAAATTTGGACCACAACAGGTTCTCTTCTAAGCTCCAACATCGTCCTCGGAAGGAAGGACATTTCATCTTGACAAGCATTGTTCAGAAAAGGATTGGCTGTTGATGAAATAAAGGCGTAGCTTTGAAAGGAACAACGCAAAACCTTGATACATATTCAATGACAGATTGACGTTGATAAATGAATAGAGCCCATTTTTCGTCCTTCCGCAAGCATGACCACGTGGTAGCACTAATTATCATTCCAATAATGATAAATAGTCTGGTCAATGCATGGTATTAAAGCTCTTCTATTACCTCGAGAACCTTTGTTGTTGTTTTTTTTTTTTTCTTTCTTGTTGGTACACTTGTGCTGGTGACCAACTGCGTTGGGTTGTTCACTTGCCTGTTGCAATGTAGTTTTGTTCCCCGAACGTCTTAGAGTAGACCAACGTCATGAGTTTTGATTCAAAATCATTTATAGTCTCACCGAGAGCTTTAACTTGTTACTAATTGTACCACAGAGGTGCATGATAGTTTACGCCTGGTCTTAGGTTTTACTTAAGGGTGCCTATCGGTCAAATTTGAACCGGTATTAGCTAAAGTTTTGGGTACGTAATGCCTAAACCAAACTTGCCCATTATCTTGAGTTTTCATCCCAAATCCAATTATTTATCATTTAAATTTTTATTACCTGAACCTGAACCTGAACCCATTTATTTACAGTTTAGCAAACCTGAATCCGACTATTTAAAACTTGATTATGCTATGAAACAAAATATTTAGAAGGTAATATAAAAAATTAAATTATAAATAATTATCTAACAAAAATAAGTAGGCTAATTAGACTAATAAAAATGATTAAAGTTATAACTTTTTAATTTTGTATATATAAGTACGGTACCTTGTGACCAACCATAGTAAACACAATTTTTTTCTTTTTATACCATTGGTACTGAGTACCTGATACCCAAAAGCCAAACCTAATGGTTATAAGGCAGTTGCCCGGGGTCTTGAAACCAAACCCGGTTATGTGAATACCAAACTTGAACCATTAGGCTGGGTTGGATTTGCGGGCCCTACTTTTACTAGTTATTTACACTTCACATCAAACCGGTAGGCATACCACAAGTATGAAGGATTAATAATTTTCAACGTGGTGATGGTATGGTTGCATAAATCGGATTCGAAATCGGAATTGGTTTTCGAGAGAGTCGGAATCGGGATCGGAATCGGTTTATATCGGACATAAATCGGTTCAGTTGAATCGGCTCATATACAAAAACACTCACACCCAACATATAACAAATCAAATAAATTTAGATGTCATGGTACTTGTTTTATTATATGAGATTTTTTCTGATTTTTCTAGATTTTTTTAGGATTTATTATGCATTAGTTGTTATTCTTGACTCGAGACGGAGTCGAGTCAAGTTTTATTTACGAGTTTGCCACCGAGCCATTTTTTTCTTTTCCCCGATACCTTTTTCCCCAAAACCCTTATTATGGCCGCCGCCGCTGCCGATGCCGCCCTGCCTCCGATCATCGGTGCCTAGCACCGCCGTGCTGTCACTGTGCTGTCTCCAGCCACCATTTGGCCGCCACGCCTTCGGAATTGCCTCACGAATGCATGACGTTCCGGGCTTGATTCCATTGCTATTCGGGCCGTGTCGCCGTCGTCGTGAGGCCAAAAACGACCCATTGACCTCCCCTACATTTCCCCTCTGCCCAGAATCACCATCGAGGCCGGTCGTGGGCTCGATCGGAGCGACCCATCGCTGCGGCCGAACTCAAGGCCGCCATCTGCGGTCATCGCCGCCACAATTGCCTTTATCGTCACCACCATTAGGAAGAGCTCGTCAAGACGGTGCTGACCCTTACCACCGATTGGCTTACCAGAATAGTCGGTCAGAATTGAGGTCGAAGGCAAGGAAGCACGGAGGAGGGCGAAAGTGTGATGGCGGAGTAGGGGAGACAGGTAATTTTAGGTTTTTAAAATCAAAATTCCAATTTTACCCATGCTTAAATAATTTCATAAATATCATACCAAGGTATTTTAGTCATTTACTAAAAAATCGATTCTTTTCGATTTACCCCGATTCCGAATCGGATTTAAATCGGTTGGAATCAGGGTAAATCGACCGATTTGAATGCCGATTCAGGGCTGACCGATTCGGCCCTAAAATTAGATCGGCACGCTGCTGATCTGATTTAAATCGGCCGATTCGTGTATCCATTAGTGATGGGTTTTTTCTTTTTACTTTCGGCCAGTATGTTTATGTTTTTTTTTATTTTTTGTCCAATATTGAATGTAATAAATACCACAGATGGAAATTGATATAAATATTGTAGAACCACTTTTTTTTTCCCAAAGGAGAAGTGAACAAAATTGTTACCAAGCCTTGAATGTTCGGGAAACGACACTTAATATGCATTGAATTTTTGGATACCCATGTCCAAGATTAGATGAAGAGACATCAAGAGATGGAACTAATACCCAGTGTTCTCACCAGAATGTATTCATTGCATACCTTTATGCAGTAAATTACTTATATGTATTAATATCAGTACTGTATTTACTTTCATGCTGAAATTTACACAAGTATGAAAATTTGCAAGGAACAATTGGGTTGCTAGGAAGAAAAACAATGATGTAATGATGACATGAAACAAAGATCAGCACAAACAAACAGTGCAGATTATATATTATATCACCATTAGCCTTTCATATATACCCATGTACCCCAGCAAGGCAGCAACCAACCAGACGTCTCCACCTCAAACCAATGCAAAGAATAGTTCCTAATACTTGGTTCATTATTTTTCAAGGGCATCTGGGATTCCTGCCAGGACCTCCATAGTAGAAGTAATTGCCCCAAACTCTGTTATTCCCCCCTTGTATGCTATAGCAATTGGAATGATCAGAGAGAAGGCGAAGATTTGGAGGAGGAATGAGGTTGTTGTCCCAATCAACTACTTGAAGGTTTCTGAAGTAGGAAGACCGTCGGAATCCTTCCTGGGCAAAATGGCCACTGCCCATTTGAGTGGTGGTGTGGAAGCCGGAGACGGCGGTGTTTACAATCTCTCCGCCGTATTGCACCATGCTTGCCTGGTCCTTGAGCCTGCTAAACAATGAAGCTGGCCAGTAACCTACCAGTGTTCCTGTTCCCAGCTCTAACCACCAGTTTCCATGCTTAGGGTCCTGCATATAATAACAAGCACCAAATTGATTGTTTAGAAATTTTAATGAATACCCAATTTAATTTAGAGTTTATGATTTGGGGTTTTTATTGAGTGACACTCTATAACGAATAGAGCTACGCTATTTATTGTACTTCGTGTTGGCAGTTGTCTTCCTATGGAGGAGACGAGCTATTTCTTTTTAGCTTTTGGAGGGCTCAATTTCTAGTTCAAACTAGAAAAACTTATGAAGTATGCCGGAGGTTTGTGCAATGTGGTTACTATCATGAGAGGAGATAATATTTATCTTGATGAGTAGAGACATTTTTGCTAAAATGAAACTGTTTTAACAAGTTGACGAAGGTCTATAATTTATAGGTTTGGTTTAACATAAATTCTAAAATAAAAAAATCTAATCATATATTTAAAAGCATAAATTGAATTGCTAAATCAATTTTGGGCACTATGCGTTGGAGATGGATCTGATGGGGTGAAGGAATAAAAAAATGAAAAGAACGAAGAACAATAAGAGCAAGACGTCTGGGTGGGGGCAAATGTATGCCCCTCGAGGGTGCTAACAACTCGATTGAGCTCAGAGTTCGCTGGATGTTTGACTTGAACTCGAATCGAGCCATTATGAACATACCTCTGTTCAGAGCAGCTCGAAGCCTGATATTATATATTAAATAATATATTTTATACAATTATTTTTTTTATAAAATAAAATTTATATAATTACTTACATAATATCTAAAGAGTAATAATTAAAATCATGTCCTAATGATGATTTTACATGATAATATAATAGTTTTATGCACAAAGAAACTATTTGGCATATATATAATTCATCTGAAACTTAACTATTCAATCCTTATAAGCTTATTTTATTATAATTTATTAAAAAGAAAATATAAATAAATAAAGATTGAGTTTTTAAGGTTTGACTCAAGGTCAACTCGATTCGAACTTGAAGACAAATGAGTTAAGTTTGAATACTAGTTAAACTCAACTCAATGCATTCAATTAGCACCCTTACCTGGGTGTGTGGCAGAGTTGAGAATTGGGCTGACATGTGCCAGACTCGGGTAACATAGGTTACTCAAGCACCTTGTTGGACAATAATATATAATTTTTCAAATTTCTTCATGGTAAATTTATTTTTGTGATTGATTGGAAAAAGAAAGTTTGTGATTCTGGTTCCAAACAGAGGTCTGATCAAGCCTCAAAGGGAGGGGGTTGCAATGAAGAGACATAATTTTTAGCCAATTTTCTTTTTTATGGAAGACTTCTTTTCCCTGTGTGAGATTTAAGAAGAAGGAAGGGAAATTTTTGTAAGATTGTTTTGAGCTCTTTTACCATGGATTTTCTTCTTCTTATACTTAGTGATTTTCTCATCCAAATTTATTTCTTAATTTCTTTTTATTATCTCTTATTTCATTATTTGACATAGATTGTTCTTGTTGCATTAATCTAAGAAATCAGCATCCCCAACAATTTGAGTTACATTTGCGCTTGTAATTTTTTAATGGCTTGATTACTATTCGGTCAATAATATTTACCATTTTAAAAACTTTTACCATAACCGATATATTAACCAAATTTATCGTGTGCCATAATTGAGTTTTAACATTTTACGACCGCTTAAACAATTAATATATGGTTAAATTTTCACCGATTTATAAATCATAAACTCAACAATATTTTGTTAAAATTTATAGTTATGCGAATAAAAATACTTTCTCCCACACAAAATAAAAATATTTCAACCATCAAAACTATGGTATTCTAGTATTATAAATTAGGAAATAAGTAAATAAGTAATCTAAATTAAGTAAATTCATCAAAATGATCTTTGACAAATGAAAATTTTAGATTAATGTTGAGGTATAAATGAACTTTATAATTACATATAAAATAACTAAATAATATTTGGTTAAATTTGTAAATCAGTTATTGTCATAGTTTAAAAATTTAAAACTCGGATTTGACTCGATATGTCATAGAGTGGAGTTGACTCCATACTCACTTGGAGTCATTTATATCAATTTTTTTATTACGTAAATAAATAGTTATATGAAATTAGTATATATTTTGCTCTTTTGGCATTTGAAATTGATAATTATGTGATTTATATTACTTAAACATATTGATTTAGCTAATATGAAAATTTATATGTTTTGATAGCTTTTATAACTTGACTAGAATCTTGAATTATAAAATTTATTTACATAGAGTCATTAATGAAGTTTGATTTGATCAGTTATGCATTGAAGTTAATCATAGAATTTTCAGAGTTAAAAAGGAGTTTTAAAACTATAGTTATGGTAGAGCTTTTTACCACCACTTTTTATAGTTAAAGCTGGTTCAATTAAATCAATCAATTTTTTTTATCATTTTTTTGATATGGTTAGAATAAATTTTTGTTCATCTTTGTTTTATTTAATTTGGAACCGCTAGGTTAATTGGTAAATCAGATAACTATTTACAACCCTAATTACATCTTTTTTAGCCAAGTTTGCTCACCTCCCCACCTAAGTGGGGCTCAAAATACACCTCATGCTGGCATCAAATATGGAAGGGAATGATGTCAAACCCCTCCACCCACAAAGCTAATCAAGTGATACAAGTGCAGAGATTTGGAAATAAAAATGGATTGGTGCCCGGGGAAGATGATTATTAAATGACCATACCTCTAAGGCTTAAACTATTTATCATCACGATGAATAGGGTTTTTGGTTTGACACCTGACCTGCCTATGACATGTCCTGGATCGCAGGTAAGTTGTAACTAGCAAACCAGCTCATGCAAAGGTCCCTACTCCAACCCCAAAGTCCTCTACAATTTACCTCACATATATGCACATTCTCTACCATGTAGATCTTGTGCATTATTTGAAGTATATTAAGGTAGTGCATTAACTATTTGTGTGTACCAAATACAAAATTGTAGGCTAATGATGTTTAATAGTGATAAAATTAATAATTCTAATAATTTTGAAGGAGTTATTGGAAGTTATAGTTGGTTTTACCATTCGGAAATATTATTAACTAAAACAATTGTATTGTGATTTGTCATGAGTGAGTGTTTGGATGAATTGGGTCATGATCAAAAACTTATTATATGTATTAGTAAAGGAAAATGATGAAGTTGCTACCTTCCAAAGAAGAACGGTAATGTCGAATTGTCGCCCATTAAAGATTGACGTGGGAGAGATAGCAGCACCAAGAGCGATTTTATTGTTGGTTTGAACAAAACCCGAACAAAGAAGATTATAGCATCCCGTTTCTCGATAAGCATCCGTCTATAAGAAATAATCGAGTTTTAAGTTAGTGTAAATAACTTCTTTTAAAATACAAAATATCTATAAAATAATCTTTCAAAATATAAAATATATAATAGAGTGATCTAATTTATTGGATAAAATATACATATAATATTAAATATATTACCGTCCAATAGATGAAGAACCGGGCACGGCCATCTCCGTAGAGTTCCGGGCTAACCTAATCAAGTCAACCAACCAAATACAAATATTAAAACGTAGTTAATTAGCCTCTTCAATCTTGATCTGACTAAAACAATTGCCAGATAAGTATGCACTGTATGTAGCATGAATTAGTTCAACCGTAATTAACAAGCATTTGACTTCGTGCATGGTGAATTCGTGCCGCATATTAAATTATAAAGCTTGCGATATTTGACAAATTTAATATACGACACAATACCACTAATTTAATCTAATTAATTTCGAGGTTGATACACACACATGTATTAAGAATAATTAGGCAAAATGTCGCTCAATGCACGACTTATTTTATAAATAAATTTTAATTTTATAGAAATTTTTTTATTTAATAATGATGAAATAAGCTATAATAATCTAATATTAGATATAAATTTTGATTTATTTATTATTTTTTATTTTTATTATATTTTAATTGGTTTAATCTTCTACTTTTAATTAATACCAAGTAATATTGTATTTTTTTATTAATAAAAATAGATAAGAAATATAAATAAATATACCTGCCATCCAGCTTCAATGGTGTTGAGATCATCGCCAAACTTGCCTGCAATGACCCACATCTGTGACAAGCTAAACTCATTGGGGTTGCTAACCCTTGGAGTCCACACACTTATGCTAGCCTTTGCTCCATAGTACTTGTCCCCTGTCACATACCCCACTGCATGCTGCACTTGTCCATCATTAACTACAAATTAATCAATGCCTAATTGATCCATCTATTCATTGCACTTGCTTTTGCATGATTCATTCCATACATTTGATGAGTATTTCTATGTGTCAAAAAAATCCATTCATGGTTATCCTGGAAATAACTATTCATTAAGTTTTGTAACTAGTTACTTATTAACTTTATTTCTAAAGACGTGAGATTTTTTGATTGGTGAGCTTTTATGTAACTTCTTTTCCCGTAACTCCATTAAAATTTTTCCGTTAATATGATATTAAGTTTCATATTCAAAACAAATATTGGAATGAACTTCGGTGTGCTCTTTATGTTTTGTGTTTTACCAACCCGTTTAATTAGTTGTATCGACTCCAGGCTTGTTGTAGAAATTTTATTAACTATCTATTAATAGAAGGGAACCAAAAGTCTTCAATAAAAAAGTAGGGGATTTTACTAATCAATATATAATACAATAAAAAGCATATTAAATTATTATAATCTAATACTTCATCGTTAAAATCAGAGTCTATCATCACTTTATTTAATTGAGAGTTTATCTATAATATAAGAGTCAATCCCACACGTTTGAGTTTATCGTAATAATAAAGGGAAGTAAAAAATAGACATCTCATGAAAAGTAAGAGATTAAATAATGAAAATAACAAAAAAATAAAAATTAAATCACCATAGTCCAATTAGAATCCACCTTCTTCTAAGATATCAGTTCACTATAATATATATCATTATTTAATTAGGTGTATATATAAAATTAAAGTCTATCTCTCATAGAGGAGAGTCTATCTCTAACATAGGTCGCACAAGCAACATCTTACCTAGTTTTTAAATAAAATTATGGGCTTTCATAGAAAAAAATGTTGGTAATACTCAGCCAATAAATAACATAATATTTGTAAATGCCAAGTTTCTAAAAAAGTTGTTATCAATTTCTTAGTGTTTGTTACCATGTCAACCCATTATTAAGTGTTACAACTAAACCTTTAAATTTTTTTTACTAATAAATAATATGACATGGAAGACAATCTAGTATGCATAACCTTCGCTTGAATTTTGCAAAAAATGATTTCCACTACTAAAACTCCATCACTACTAGAACTCTTCCATACCACAAATATACTCCCCTATTGAACTAGTAACATAATATATTAAATTTCATTTCCTTAAATAAGAGCAATAATTAAATATTTATATGCTGAAAATGTTTGCTTCATATATATATATATATATATATATATATACACACACACACGAGCATATAGAACACATTAATTTACCCTGTCCGTAACAGCTAATCTAGCTTGAACGTTCATGGCTGATGGCTCAATATAAATTTTTACCATCATCTATTTATCGATTTTCCACAAGTATTCAAATATTTCTACATATTGTTTGTGTAATAATAAACCTTAGTTGAATCTGTATTTCTATGTCTCTTCTATTTGTATAGACTTAATTTCATGAAGAATAGTCTTAGTTGAATCTTCTATTTCAATTCTTTAAGTCTACCTCTTTTTTAAATTAAAAAAAATCTGGCATTTTTTTATAAATATTCTATTTCCATATTATATTGCATGTAGAATAATATATAGTATTTTTCCCGGGATAGATTAATATATAATTGATCTAGAGTTACATGATCATGATCTAAATTCCAAACCCTGTTTATACTGCTGCATGCTTGCTCTTAATTGGAGTTGGTTTCCCCCACCAAATTTTATCATCATCCAAACTCCCAACCAAATAAACAATCCGTGTCCCACAAAGAGAAGTCATCATCATTAATTAAGCAGCAGCTCTTAGTTTTCAATGTAGATAAACAAACCAATTTCTTCCTGATATGTCCCCTCCATGTTCACAGCACTACCACACAAAAAAACACTGATCACGTCGAATGCAAGCTCAATCTCCGACGAGAACAGCGAAATAAAGGAGCAAAAGCAAAGAGACCCAGAAAGAGGAAGCAATGATTAATGGTGGGTACCTCATGGTTGTTGCTAGAGGAATCTCTTCTGACTCTTCTTGCTCTGATCAGAGCCTGCCCAGTAGCAGCTTTTCTCCCAAATTCTTCAATGGAGCGCGCTCTGAGGAAGTCCTCCTCCCTTGTTCTTCTGATCGGAATCGTCCCCTCCGGACATGTTTCTCCGGTGATCGTCCACAGTTGGAGCCTCTCCGGTGACTTCTCCGTCTGGCTATGGTTGCTTCTCGGCCTCTCTGGTGGTTCCTGCATTGGTTGGCACTCTGTAAAAGTTGTAGCAGATGTTATTTCAATCAATGGAAGTGATGTTTGATCATTGTTTACCAGCGGCTTCTCTCCTATCAGAGCAGGATGATCAAAAGCTGGCTGTTTGTGAGTCATAATGCAGTCGATCAAATCTCCATCAGGACTCTACAATAACCAAACAATCATTCAAACGTTGAACTTGGATATCAAATAGCATAAATTGTTTCAGAAAAGGTGGGAGTAAGAGATAAGAACAAGCCTTGATTGTTTTGATGGAAGGCTTGTTGATCAACATCAAATGGGCACTTATCCGGTTGAGCTTTTGCAATGTGTCGTTTGTCTGTTTATGGCCGTCGGTTTCAGAGCAAACACAGGGGAGACGGAGAATGAAGAGGAAGAGAACAAGAACAAACACCATGGTTGTTTGTCTGCTACTACAGAAGCTCTTGTCTTCTTCTTCTCCTCCTTCTTTCCCTTCTTTTTTTGTGGAGATCCGTCTCCCTTTTCTAAGCAGAATTTGCACAGCGTCTGTCATGGATCCTGCTCTATGTCAACGACTCTGTTGTATCAGATGCAACGCTCGGTACCTACCAACTTGAAGAACAGCTTCTATACATGTTTGAATCCTAACTATCAATTAGAAAAAAAAACAGAAAACCAAGAAACGAAAGCTTGGTAGAGTGGCATGGAAGAAGCTATTTACTTTGATGTAAAGGCCGAACTTAGTACATAAGTATTTTATATATAGTAGTTGACGTGAAGAACAAAGTGAAAGAAGACCTACCAAACCAGTTTGCATTACATGGGTTAAAAGTTAGGAGTCCATGGAATGGAAGACAAGAAGCAAGAAAAAGATGAATTATAATTTTTTTTTCTTTCCATGTTTGGAATTGAGATTAGTTTGAGATTTTGTATAAAGGGTAACTTCTAAATAATATTAATTCCTTTCTTCATGAGGGAGCATAAGGAGATTTGGCTTGGGTTTAGCAAATTCTTTTCTTGCCTTTCTTCCTTCAAAAGATGTTCTCTATGTAGTATAAATTTTTTTTGATTAAACTAGGGGTAAAAAAGTCTCAACAAGTCATTGTTATTTATGTTTATTTTATGGGTCAATATTAGTTTCACCTTATCTTGACTAGATGGTACTAATTAAACCACTATTATCTAATAAAATTGATTGTATTTTAACTTAAGAAAAATGACGGTATTTTTTAACTCCTAATTATCGTAATTTTGTATGAGAAATATCCCTTATGCATAACAAATATATACAAGTTGACAAAACTATGATGAGTTAACGAAAGCTGTTCAGGTTGCTACACTAAATGTGAACCAGCTATGCTGTTTCCTAAATCTAAATGCTTCATTTTTCTTCTTTGATGAGACAGACGTACAATGATGGTCCAAGACGGACTCCTCTTAAACAAAAATAATAAATATCTAACTACAAAATGAGTTCGCATTTATGGCCACCTTATTATATATACAGTGAGTAGAGAGCAGCAATAGAAAAAACAAATGCAGTTTTAGATTTGACCCAGTTCAATCCTGCTGGTAACAAATAAAAAAATACAAGAAGTTGGTAACGACAGGAAGCAAGGGCTTATAAAACTTAGTCTATTTAATGATTCATCAAGCATCCATGAAGAGTATATTTTGCTATCCTACAAAGCTGACTTTCACTTGATGTTTGATTCCATATTCCTCTCCAAAGAATATGATATGAACCACCCCATTCTTGAACCAGGTTCTCCTCTAGCTAGTGATCAGAAAAGTATAATGCTTTTTTTTTTCAAGTTTGGATGAAGCTTTGAGCTGTTCCATGAGTGGGATTCTAGTTTTATTCTGAGGATGGTGATGGCTCATCATCAACTTTGAGATAAGTGGGCAAGTGGGTTGCTCTCTCTTTTTACTCTCCTCTTGTGAAGAAAGTATGTACAACTGTACAAGGAGGAAGAAGGGTTGTAGAAAGATTCACCCCTTTGGTGGCAACCATGGTCCACCCTCCAACAACGCTGAAACGCCTCTCATCCATAGCTGATTTTGCGAGCAACAATTCTTGAACCAAGTCAACCTCAAGTTATAAGATGGAAAGAACCTTGAAGTTGGAAATAGTTACCCATTTGACCTGCAATTCTTTCGTCCTGTCATATATAATGTCATATGTATAAACCTAAAGTATTTGATTTTACCCGGTGGATTTTAAAAGTATAAATAAATGTTTCATTAGACATTGAATTTGATTAACATTTAATTATATACCAGTTAAATTATTGTGGTTTTTAATAGAAAAACCAGGTTTTGAGAAAAATTTTAAAATATAAAATTAGGTAAAAATTAAAAGATGAAGGCATACCGGTTTTGAAGAAGGTACAAGGTACTATCAAGTTGGACCAACTGGTATGATATATTATATAAAGCTATGATCAAAATTTTCAAAACCAATTATCATTGTAGTAACACTATATAGCCATTGAACGAAAGGTGGTTTAGAAGATTAAGTGTGCTATCATTTTATAAATTTGTGAGTGCATGTAATATATTTTTACATTAGTGTCAATGTAATTAGTGCGATGTGCAAAGGAGGCTTAATAATTAGGGTTGTATGTAGCTCCATTGAGTTTGATTTAACTAGATATATATATATTTGACTAGACGAAAGCTCGATTAAAAGTTCAATCCAGTTCTGATATTTTGAGTTGTGTTTGTATTTTGCTCTAATTGAAGCTCGATAATTTTGTGAAGAGAATTTAACTTTTTATACTGATATTTGATTTTCTTCGTAAAATATTGTTAAAATAATAAGAAATAAAACTTCATAACAATTTTGAATAAGAATACGATATTTTGATATATGATTTTTTTAACTTATATGTAATATTACCAAAAATTGAAATATCTTATTTTTTTAAATAAAATATATTAATAAATTAATTTACTAAAGATGAGCATAAATTAAATAAATACAAACTGATCAGGTTAAAGTTCATATCAAACTCAAAGCAATTTAAGGACCAAATAACATCAATCAAAAAAAGAAAAAAAAAATCTCAAATGAAGATAAACCATTTGAGTCTGAGTCAAACAAAATACAGCTCCACTAGCTCAATGGGCACTACCACTTACAAATAACAACTTACAAGAGCCAGTAAGTTTTGGGAATTCCTGTTTTATTGAGTGAAAGTCTTTGTGCATAACACACTATAACTTTATGGTCCATGTGTAATTGATTGATATCACTTCCAATTTGGGATGCCTTGATATCTAAGATGGGAATCACTGAATTCCACAGTGGAGTTTATTTGACCAAGATCAAGTTCACAATGTGAATTGGAATGTTTTTAAGGAACAAGCAAGACTAATATCAGAATGGTACTAACCATCATCATAGCAGGCTGCATGCATTGACCAACAACTTTAGGAGACATCACATTTAAACTATTCCCACTCCTGAGCTCTTTTTCTGCTCCATCCCTACCATGAAAAAGCTTAAGAACAATGTGAAAGCTTAAAAGTGGTGTCTTATAAAGTATTTGTAAGGACCAATGAAAAGTGCTAGTAGAGATGAAGTGAGCCACATAAAGTGATGCTAATAATAACAATCTAGCCAATAAAATCTGTGTTTATGTAGTTAATAAGTTTGTGGTGTTTTCGGTCCTTTGCAAATAATAAGGTTGGATTAGTAAATGCTTCTTAATCGATTCTGAATTAAAATGGCTAGCTATTTTGGGTTCGAGACGGTATAATAAAGTACATAATATGTGAAAACTGAAAACCCAATATTCAAGTGTGATGGCTTAGGTTCTTATTTACCTGTTTTTTTCTCTCTAATTTGATGAAAAATTATATAAAGTGCAATTTTATTCAAAGGTTACTGTTAGTACAAGTAACATAAAATTACTACCAGCAGTCAAAAAATAAATAATTCTGATTAAAAGTAGAATACTCTGTCAATCAAAAAACAACAAAAATAAAAATAATTTATTAGATTATTATAATCTATCTTTTCAATGAGATTATATTTAAAATTGAGATCTATTTAATGTAGGGTATTACTAATTACTCACACTTTTGGTGGCATGCCTACAAAAAATTTCCTCACCTAGGATAAGGAGCAGAAAAAGAGCTCAGGAGTGGGAATAGTTGATTGTTCAAATGTAGAAGATGGGCCATCAATAAAGGACAGGTATAAAAGTTGATTGTTCATTTATGGGCCAAGGTTAATCCCAATTTGGTTGAAGTAATGGGCTCAACAATTGGGCAAACCCGCTAGAGTTTGGATTGCATACCTCCTGCAGTCAAAGTTTTTTTATGCAAAATTTTTTATCATAGTGATCTAAAACTAAGATGTCTATGTAAATTTAGGAAGAACACATCTTAAAAAACATACATGTCAACTAGCGTATAACAATAATTCTAACCAACCAAAATAATATATATATATATATATATATATAATTATAATAATAATAATAATAATAATAATAATAATAATAATAATAATAGAATGATTTTTCAAATGAGGAATTAGCAAATGGTTAGATATGATTGATTGGCATACTTAACAAATTTTGAAGCTTATTTAAAATCAATCTATATTGTTAAAGATTATGTGAGATCTAGCTACTTATATATCTATATCACGTATGTATGGTAAAGAAAAATTGTCTTTATCTGCTTGATATGATTAGTAGGTGTAATTAACAAATATTTAAAGATTAACTGAGATCTATCTTCGTTAATTATGTCTAAGTTAATTAAATCTAATCACCATGGATATATGAATTATACGATACACTATATGTGTTTGTTGGGTCAATTTCACATCAATCGTGAATATGTTAGTGACTTTTATATAAGCTAATGAGAAATTTTTATTTTTTTTAACGTTTTTGAATTAAAATAGACTTGTGAAACTATTTCAAATCTTTTTTGGAGGCCTATAAAGCCGAACATAATTATCAGAGCTTGGTTAATTTTGTCAACTCAAATTGGAGTCTTCTATAACTTTACCATAACATGTGTGTTAGTCTGAATTTAAATCTTCTAAAACTTTACTATAATATATATGTCAACCTAAATTGGAGTTTCATAAAACTTTATATAATATAGAAACCTAACATGCATGAAGATGAGATGATTCGTGATATATAATGAGGAAAATTATTGTGTTAATTTCATATCGGTCATAAATAGTGTTGATAACATATATTTGTGAACGGTATTGGTAACTTATATATAAAGAAATAAGAAAATTTTATTTATTAAATTAGTTTTTCGATTAAAATAGGTTCGTATAAAGCTTATTTAAAATCTTTTTTGATGACCCACGTGGCTGAGCAGTGTTTGGATCCTACCTATTTAATAGTTATTTAGCTGTGATGTTGAAAGTTATGAATTTTAAATTTTTTGATGGGTTTATTTGATTGATTGAAGGAACTAAGATCGGGGGCGGTAGTGTTAGATATAAGGCGGGAAAATCAGTTTCAAGCCCATTGACTGTAATGAATTTTTGCTTGCTGGATCGACCATGTTTTCTCAGGAACGAATGATATTTTCTGTAGTTCCTTGCACATATATTGAGATGGATGCTGAAAATTGCGATTTTAAAATATTTTAATCAGTTTCAACTTTATTTGATTGATTCAAGAAATTGATAACGCGAAGAGATTGGAGGAACCAAGCGGCTACAGCCCTATCAGAAATAGGTATGTATTCTTCTATTATACGTGGTTTAGATTGTTTTATTTTTGTTTTTGTCTTACATACTTCGATCATTGTATCACCATGCACACTAGTAATAACGATTTTGATAATATTGATATTTTGCTCCAAATATTGTATGGTTTTAAAAGATATAATATGCTAATGTTTCTTATCTTTTACATTTTTGCATGTTTTCTCTTTTGTAGCTTTACCTATTTTATGCACAACTCTTGCATTATTATATATTATTTTATGTTATTCCATAATTAGGGTTTTATTTGTAAAACCCAGTTTTGATTTAGGATTTTACCTGCTTATAGTTTTATCTGATTTGGGCAAGTCTCGAGTCGGTTCGAGTGAGCTCAAGTTAAACCATTTTTCAGTCCGTACCCACCACTGCCACATGTATCATCGCAATGGCCGTTGGCGACGACATTTTTCCAATCGATTTTCGCCTCACTACCACCATTTCGGGTGTCTTCCAACGTCGGCGAGCCACCTCCGGCCGATTCGAGCACCTAGACAGATAAGATTCATTGAGATTTTTAGTTTGAAACTACCCATGACCACTGTTGTGGCTGTGATCGCCGCCGGCGCTGCCACCACACTAGTGGCGATTCTATCCCTTTGTCTAAGCGTTTTCTGGCCAGCTAGTGATCGGGCCGGACTCCTCCGATCACCACAACCATCATCTTCATCGTCGTTAGGGTTATCAATCCCAACTGGCGGTGACCCTAGCCACGTGCCGTCTACATTTTTAGGTACAGGCACCACCTGCCCCCCGTTCAACCCGATTGCCCGCCTGTTCGCGTTTGTGTCCTGCTGGTCGCGCTTGAGTCTGCCAGTTCATGTCCGTGTTTGTGTCCATCAGTTCAGACCAGCCCTACCGACCCAGCTTAACAGTTTATTTAACCTATACCAAGTTGACTCGGCCCAACTTAGAGCTCACGGTAGAGGAATCGTCACACTTAGAGCTTGGACCACAGGTTCGTTAGGACTTTTCTCACTTTTTTATCATTTTACTTTATTCCTGATTTAATTTTTAGATCACAGAATATGTTAAGTGGCTATTTTGTTGGACCCACTTAACATGAGCTATTTAGACGAATTTTACTTCCGTGATTAATAACCATCGAGTCTGATTTCAAAAATAAGATCCACTGCAAGGTACCTTCGGGCCTATTATATTAATCCCTTCCTAGGCCTATATATGACTTTCTAGAGTTTTCCAATGAGATTTGAGAAAGGGAAAAATCGATGATAACATCTTGAGATAGGGTGTGTGTTTGTCAAAGCAGGTTTTGAAATTGTTGAGCGTTCGTTCCATTCTCAAGGGATCATAACAACTCCACATTTGAGTTCCTCAAACGTGAAGAAGTGTAAAGGTTTACGGGTACTACAATGCAGCGCATCTCTAAATTTGTAGTTTCAAAGGGTATTGAAGGCGCATGCCTGAAGTACTTAGCTTTTGTACTCAAGGCCAGGAATGATCTGGAGGATGGAGAGGGGCTGAAAATAAAGAAAGTGATGTTCCCGCACAAGGGATATTTTTTAAAATTGATGAAGGATAAGATGAGATAGAAAGGGGATGCTGTCGGGCAAGGTCGATGGCTCCTAATTAACGCCCTTATGAGAGATTCTACGAAAGAGTATATATATGCATTTTTATTTAACAGGAGGGTCAACCCTCCTTTGCCAGTTTGACTATTAGTTATTTCTCGACCAGTAACGGTCGTTACTAACGTTTTTCATATTATATATATAGGTTTCGTGATTCTGAGTCGGCTTTTGTGGGAAGACAAATAAACACTATATACCCTTGAACTCATTGTAATTATATATTTTTTTACATTTTTACTCATATTTGATGTATTTTTTACATGTATTTAGCGATATCATCCATTCTCTTGATACCAAGCAAGTTACTTTGATCTATATTATTGATCGAGCCCTATAGACTAGCCACTTTAGATATGACTCGACTCGATCGCAACATTTTTGATTTGGTCCTTAGGTGAATTGAAATTGGCGTGCCACATTATTGGCAATTTTATCTGAACCTATGTATGTCAAACCGACAATAATTAATTATGTGTATTTTCATTTTAGTTTTTTTCTTTTTTTGTAAACAGTTGTGTATTGAAATTTCATGTAATTGTTAGTTCTGTCTCATATCAGAATAGATGCTATTTTCTTATCAAATTGATCTTTTTTAATGAAACTAGGAAAGATGTTACGACCTATACAAGATAAATTTTAATTTTATAAATAAACTCTATTTAAGTATTGAGATACACTCCAATAATTTAATATATTAGATTTAGACGATAATTGATTTTAAAAATATATCCTATTTGAATAAAAAGATGAATTATAATTATTTGATTTTTTATTATATATTTTTCAAGATAATTAATAAGATTTTTATTAGTAGGAAGTTAAAAATTGAGGTTAACTAGGTTCGAACTCATAACCATCTTCTGCAAAAAACATTTTTATTGTTTTTTTTAAAGAAATTTAGATTAGCAAGATTCGAATCTATGATCTTCTCCAATAGTTTTTTTTAAAAAAATAATCATGTGTTTTGATTGACTAATTCTTCTAATTTTGATTTGAAGCTAGTATCAAGTTCCCTTTTTATTAATAATAATGTATTTATCAAAAAATATATTTTTGTACTAATATTAATAACGGATTAATAAATTCAAAAATGAAAAATTATTAAATTATCTATGTATTATTAAGTAACAACCTTTAACTATTATGGTAATATAAATATAAATATATAAGAAGAATTTGCTAATTTTTTGTGGCTAGATTCCGGATTTGCTTAAAATTCTACATGCTCAGGTTCTTCCTATGCAGTATAAGATTTCTAAAAGCGCCGGGAAGAAATTTTGGGTCCAAGCTTATAAAAAAAATATAATCAAATTTAAATACTTAAATTGCATTTTAAATTTATTTAAATTATTTTAAATATATAAAATTCAAAAAATTAAGTCAATCATTTGAACTAGGTTATTTTGAATTGAACAAGTGTAATGAATAATTACAATTTGAATGCATTAACTTTTCAAAAATGTGACAAACTATATTAAATCTTTCAAAATGTATAAAAATTTAACAAGATATTTTTTTAACTAATATATGGATTTCTACCAAAGCATATAAAAAATATGATCAAATCTTAATAAAGTATAAATTTCAAACAAAGTGATTCTTTTAAATTGGATTACTTCGATTTGTAGTATTGGTATTAGCAATTGTAATTTGAACATATTAATTTTTTTTAAAAACTAAAATATAAAATCTAATAGAACGTCTACCAAGCAAAGTGCAAAGCATTTAGAAAGTATGTAAAATTCAATGAAAGTGAATCAAATAAGTAAACTTAATTTATATTCTAACATTACTATTAATATAAATAATCAAAATTTATTAAATTTCTAAAAATTTTAGTAAAATATTAATGAGGTATAAAATCAATAGAATGTGTGGCATGCAACATGCAAAGCATTTGTATAGAAAAATAAATTTAAAAAAGATTATACTTTATTAGAGAGTATCTATATCAAAGACATGATATAATATTGTTAACAAATTTAATTAAATTTCAAGTATTATTAATAAGTATTATATTAGTAAACAATTTCCATATTTCGTAGTACATCGGTACATAATGTAAAAGGAAGAAGATTTGGGACTTTGATAAATCAAGGATAAGAAAGCATACATACACAACAAATTAGATCGAAGACTATCTCGCATGTTAATTCAACACACATTTAGGAGAAGAATAAGCATCCACCACTTAGATCACCAAAGCCAAACACCGACAACCCTAATCTCCAACGTGAAAATAATTGACGTGATTTTCTATTATGGAAGATAAACCCAATAAGACTCCTACACTTATGTACTCCCTAATATAAAACTTCTACCACAAATAATAGAAATATTTAAATAATAATTAGAGTTTAGTTAGGTCAATCTTCATAAATAGAAAAGTCTGAATAAATTTGGGAACTACCCAAAAGTTTGGTATATTAATACATCCAACATCTCCATTTGTACAATTGGGGAGTAGCGCCTCACCAAACATGGGTGTTGTTATTTTCATGGTTTGATTTTAAAGTTTTCTCTTCGGCTTGATTTATTTATTTTTGTTTGTGTTTACTAGGTACCATGCCGAAGAAGACAATGTTGGGTTAATCCCACATCCCATTTGAAGGCAACCAGTGACTTGTATATAGGTTAATGGGAAAGTTAATGGGAAAACCTTAATTTTTAAACTAGCTTTTGGATTAAGAGAGGCCCATGAACCTGTTACAAGTCACTTTGGGGCCCGAAGGGCCCAATAAGTGGTATCAGAGCCAAAGTTGGTTTTGGTATTGGTGTTACCTCAATTAGCCACACGATTTATCGGCCGGTCCGAAATTGTGTCTCCAGATTTGTCGGTCGGTCCGAAGTTGGCCCGAATTGGTGTCATCTGGAACCTCACCAAGACATGTTGCCTCCGCATGTGGTGAGGGGGAGATGATTCGGGTGTTGTGATGTGTGAAGGGGAGAATTGTTGGGTTAATCCCACATCCCATTTGGAGGCAACCGGTGACTTG